>APFE031560560.1:3770-15387 GCA_000404065.3 Pinus taeda | reverse complement strand
AACCCTAAGAATTTATATTATAAACCCAATGGATTATAAATCTAAGGGATTTATATTAAACCTTAGGATTAATATATAAACCCTATCATAATATTCTACCCTAGGAATATGAACCCTTAATAAATAAACCCAACGGATTGATATTATAAACACAAGACATTAATATTAAAACACTAAGGGATTAATATTAAAAACCCAAAGAATTTTAAATACAAGGGAATAACATTAAAACTTAGGATTAATATTAAATCCTAGGAATATAAACCCTAATATCAATAAACCTAAGGCATTAATAATATAAAACAAAGGGGTTTTAAACTAAAAGGATTAATGTTAAACCCTAAGATTAATATTATAATCCATAGATTAATATTGAACTTGTTGACACCTAATCATTGGGATTGTGTGAACACTTGTAAATAATGTAAATAGTAAATAATGGAAAATGAAGAGTCATCGGGAGGTGAAGCCTAAGAGTCACTCCCTCATATATATAACCATGAGTAATATTAATGAATACACATAATTCATTTGCGGAGTTACCTCCTCGCCTAACATGGTATCAAAGCCAACTCTCAAAATTATCTTTTGTGTAACTCATGGGATCAGTTTTCTGCCATATTTTGTCCCTCTTTTCTCTACCGCTCTCTCCGATCTTTGTCATACTGTCCCTATGGTATTTTTTTAATTACTGCTGTATTATATTTTCACTATCCATTGTGTCCTGAATGCACCATGACCCAAGAATTAAAGAATAGATGTCCATCTAATGCTACTAGAAACAAGACTCCTTATGAAATGTGCTATGGCCACATTCCTTCAGTAAAGCATCTCAAGGCCTTTGGTTCCACCTATTATGCCTTGATACCAAAGGTACATAGAAACAAACTTGGTGCAAGGAGTCGTAAGTGTATCTTCTTGGGGTATTCAAATACCTCCAAAGCATAAAATCTCTGTGATGAAGTTAATAAGAGCTTTGTTGTATCTAGAGATGTAATCTTTCTTGAATATCCCAAAGATGACAATGTTATTGAGTGAAAAATTGATCGCTTGGATAGATTCGGACATGAAAAATCATTTCAAGAATTTGATAATCAGATTCCACATCTTGAAGGGGGGATTTCTATACTAGATCAATATGTGGAATCTTCTTCTGAAGCACTGTCCCCCCCACATGAAACTCCAACCATTGATGATACTTTGAGTGATGTGATTGACATAATTGGGAGACTCAATCTTGATTCAATCCCAACTCTGTCAACTGAGCAACCTAGACCATCTCAAAAAGGTCCCCCACAGTGGCTGACAAAGACACTTGAAAGTGTTCATCTTGATGAGGTTGGAAAGACAAGAACAAGAAATTCAACCAGGAAAAATGGAGGTGATGTAGATGATTCTGATTCACCTATTTATATGGATGTTTCTTATGATTGTGAACTGAATTTGTCTACAGATTTTGAACCAACTTCCTTCAAAGAAGCCACTTCTCATGATGAATGGAAAGAAGTGATGCAAAAGGAGTATGATGCCTTCATAAAGAATGGCACTTGGAAGTTGGTTGATCCTCCACTGGGAACCAAACCAATTGGATGCAAGTGGGTCTACAAGAACAAGTATAAAGCTGATGGCTCACTTGACAAGCACAAAGCTAGGCTTGTGGAAAATCATTTTGCACATAAGGAAGGGGTCAATTATGAGGAGACTTTTCCCCCATAGAAAAATGGGCTACCATTCAGACACTCATTCCTTTAGCAACTCAGAACGGTTGGAAAGTCCATCAAATGGATGTAGAAACTGCTTTCTTGAATGGAGATCTAAAAGAAAATGTTTTTATGTCCCAGCTAGAAGGATTTGTTGTGAAGGGACATGAACATAAAGTATGCAAACTTGTGAAATCCTTGTATGGCTTCAAGTAAGCACTGGGAGCCTAGTATGAAAATTTAATTGAGCATATTCTGAAACTCAACTTCAAACATTATGATCTTAATGATGCAACTTCGTTTGTCAATAAAGTTGGGAAAATAGTTGTATATATTTTGGTATATGTAGATGATATTTTGATGACAGTGAATAATTAGAGCTACATTTCATCCATAAAAAAGGAATTGAGGAAAGGTTTTGAAATGACTGACTTGGGCTATGTTCACTACTATCTTGGTATTGAAGTAACTCAACATCTGGAGTCTATATTCCTCTCTCAAAAGAAGTACATTGGAGATCTTCTGAACAGGTGTGGCATTGCTGAGTACAATTCTCTGATTACTCCAACAGAAAAAAACTTAAATCTCACATCCATTGAAGAAAAAGAATTTGAGGGTGCAACAAAGTATAGACAACTTGTAGGAAGTCTAAATTCCCTGACTACTACCAGACCAGACATTTTGTTTGTTGTTGGAATCCTCTCCAGGTTTATGCAAAAGCCTTGTGAGGGACATTGGTCTGATGCAAAAAGAGTTCTAAACTACTTGAAGGGAACCCAAGACGTTGGACTCAAGTATACATAGGTGGGCAACTTCATCTTGATTAGATACTTTGATTCAGACTTCGATGAGGACAAAGAAACTAGGGTATCTACTTTAGGTTATGCTATGAGTCTTGGATCAGGAGTTGTCTCCTGGAGATCACACAAACAATCAGTTCTAGTAGATTCCACAACAGAGGCAGAATATGTGGCAGCAACTGAGGCAATAAAAGAAATTATATGGCTTAGGAAACTTCTAGAAGATTTGTAGGTAAAACAAGTACATTCAACTCCACTCATTATTGACAACACCTCTGCAATAAAGTTGGCCAAGAACCCAAAGTTCCATGATTGAACGAACCACATCAATACAAAATACCATATGATTCGACATCATGTTGAGGCTAAGACAATCCATCTATGCCATTGTTCCACTAATGAGTAGATTGCAAACAACTTCACCAAAGCTCTTGGAAGAGAAATTTTGAAAGATTCAGAACGATGCTTGGACTCACCAACATCCATTTAGATTAAGGGGGCGAATGTTCACACCTAATCATTGGGATTGGGTGAACACTTGTAAATAATGTAAATAATAAATAATGGAAAATGAAGAGTCATCGGGAGGTGAAGCCCAAGAGTCACTCCCTCATGTATATAACCATGAATAAACATAATTCATTTGAGGAGTTACCTCTTGGATTGACAAAACCTTCACAATATAAACCCTATGATTAGTATTAGAAACCCTAGGATCAATATTATAAACCTAAGAGATTAATAAACACATTGTATTGATATTAAAAACCAGAAGGATTATAAACCCAAGAGAATAGCATTAGAGCCTAGGATTAATATTAAACCCTAGGAATATAAACTCTAAGATTAATATTATAAACCCAAGGGATTAATATTAAACCCTAGGATGAATATTAAACCCTAGAAATATAAACCCTAAAACTAATATACCCAAGGGATTAATCTTGTAAACCCTAGGCTTAATATTCAACCCTATGATTAATATATAAACCCAAAGAATTTATATTATAAACCCAATGGATTATAAACCCTAAAACGAATGTGGTTGACCATGATTGATTTCTATATTGAGACAATATTTGTCACAATGTAATATTGGACCATGGTTGACCATGACTCATTTTCATATTGAAAGAATCATTGTCATAATGTGACGTTGGACCATGGCTGACCATGATTGACCATGGTCAATTTTAATATTAACAATCTTTGTCACAATGTGACATTGCACCACATTTGACATAACATTAAACCTTAGGTTTAATATTAAATCCTAGGAACATAGACACTAATTTTGATAAACAGAACGGATTAATATTATAAAACCAAGGGGTTAAAAACTAAAGGGATTAATATTAAACCCTAATATTAATATTATAAACCAAAGGGATTAAAAACTAAAGAGATTAATATTAAACCCTAATATTAATATTATAAACCATAGGTTTAATATTAAAGCCTTAGAATATAAACCCTATGATTAATATTAGAAACCTTAGGATCAATATTATAAATCTAAGAGATTAATAAACCCATTGGATTAATATTAAAAACCAAAGGGATTATAAACCTAATGGAATAATGTTAGAGCCTATGATTAATATTAAATCCTAGGAATAAAAACCCTAAGATTAATGTTTCTTTCTTTCTAAGTTATACTATTTATATTAATGAAAAAAAGATATCATACACTGAGGCCTTAGCCTGTACTTAACCATGCCAAAGGATTGGCAAAAACCAACAAAGTCTAGATCTGAACTGCCCAGAAGGGAAACCAGTCTGTAACAGAAAAGAGTTCATAGAATTAGCTTGCTACCCACACAGGCGAAACCAGCAAAGCATCCAGTTCGTTATCATTGTATCTAATGAGACAAAAAAAACCAACTAAAGAGCCGAAAACTCATAGTTTTTTCACCGAAACCCCATTGAAACAAAAAAATAAAAAACAGAGTCCCAAAAAACCTGAGACACGTAGCATGCTGAGTGGCAGACTGTGTGGCGGACACGTGGCGCACTAAGTGGTACCAAGGTGGCAAACAATGAGACGAACACACGGCATCAAGGTGGTAGACTAGGGATGTGGCAGAGACAGAGGGTGTTCCTCCACGATGAAGCACCTATACTCCTCCATGTCACCACCTACCAGAAGCGAGGTCTCCGTGTTGCCAGCCTGCAATGCCAGGTGTTCTTCGTCGACAAGACAACAGTAAGGGTCCATTACCTCGTTTATATGTTGAGCCTCGTTCACCTCCTTCCCTACACATCTTGTCTTCTACTCCTAGTTCCGCTCCCCTGCTCCTTGGATGCTCGTCTAAGTTGGTTCCGTTATGGCTTTGGTGTGGCTACACCCTGCTATGGTGCACCCACCACTAACAACGTCCGATACCCCAATTTCCCTGGTGCTGCCACCCCCCGTCGTTCCTTGCTCCTCAATTACGTTGTTGCATCCACCAACCTCTGTGGCCTGCTCCTCAGTGATCTGCTCCACCTCATGAAAGAGAATGGTTATGGTGGCCGTGATGAGGGGCTTGTTGAGGGTGGAGTGGAAGGTGAATTGGGCATTCTGGGAATGCAGTTGAGGAAGGAGTGGAGTGCCTCTAGGAGACAAGGCAGAAATGGAAGGGAAGCTACTGGGAGGCGAGGCAGAGGCCACCGAGTGGAGGCGACCTCTTCCACTATGTTTATTTGGGTAACGTCCAGGGATATGGTCAGCCAGAGAGGAAGTGGTATCCAAAGCAGGAGAGTGTTGGGGGAGACTCAGGCTCCCTCAGCTCCCGCCACTATAGCTACGCATACGGTGTTGCACCATACTGTCTGCAGGCATATGCAAATTTCTTTCGAAATTGGGCACAATGGGGTGCAACGACAAAATTGAGCTTGCGGACTGCTCAGCAGAGGGATGAGCAACCAGGGTCGAAGGGAAGATAAAATGACAATCCAGGCTATGGGTGAAGTGGATGCCCGAGCCGAAATCAATGCAGCAAAGGAGGTGGCAGCGTCTCCCAGTGGTTGTGCGGGCGCTGGGTACAGTTGTGGCTTGAGGGCAGAGGAATTGCAGTGGCAGAGGTTGCAGAGGTTGATGGGCATAAGCAGAGGTGAAATTATCCCGAGAATTCATGTTTGCACTGAGCCGAGGTTGATGGCAGTTAACATATTGGAGGCAGCACTCGCATAAGGTGCATTTATGGTGATTGTAAATGCCATTTTTGGACCACTGTGCCAACTTGCGGAAGGCCATGTGGTCTCACCACCTGCCAACCCAGTTGGCTGCCACCTTACTATCCTTGATTGTCACCTGCATCTGAGAGATGGGCATCCTTGTGCACTAGGTCAATGCAAGCTTGTAATTGAGATTGGTTATTTAGAATGTTGATTGTGCCAGAATGTAGGACTTGATCCTATTCAACTCCTATATTTGCCAAGAGATCGGCTACCTTGTTGTTGTCCCTTTTGACATGAATAAATCTGGTTGCTCTCCTGTTTTTCATCCATTGCTCTATTAGTTCAAGCCTGGCCACTAGTCTCCAACTTTTAGCAACTCTCGAAGGAGTGCTTCCTTGTTGTATTTGAGTGACCATATTTATTAGAATTTGGGAGTCCCCCTCTATTATGATGGGATGAAAATTATGTTGGTGTGCTAAGTTCATACCTTGCCATAGTCCTTCCATTTCTACGAAATTGTTCGTGTCCCAACCAATGGAGCCAAAGTATATTAGCAAAGGTCGGCCTTCATGATCTCTGAATATGCCGCCATGTCTTGCTTTACTTGGGTTGCCCTTGGAGGCCCCATCAAAATTTAGTTTTATCACCTTTTTTTTGGGGGGGGGGGGTTCCAATGTGAGAGCTGTTTGGTGATAGTGCTTAGTCTATTGGGATCAAGTTGTGCTTGCTGGAGCTTGAAGTTCCAATTTGCCCATATGCTCTGTTCCTGTGCCTGGATGGGAAAGTCCTCAAAACTCCATTGTTGGAGAGCTAGAGTTTCCTGAATATTCTAACATAAGTTGGTCCATATGATCTCTAAAGTAGTTCTTTAGTTTTTGAAAATTCTTTTGCTTCTTTCCTTCCAAATTGTCCAGAAAATGAAGCCCGACAGAATTGTCCATAGCTTATTGAGAATTTTGTTGTTATATGGCTCCGGAGTCCAGTTGCGAATGGTTCCCTTTATATCCCCTAAGATTCTGCATGGTTGCTGATAGCAGAAAGTAAGTTTTTCCCATAATTGGTTAGCCATGTGGCAGGAATCCATGAGGTGCTGAATATTTTCTTCATGACTTTGACAATTAGGATAGTAGGAGGGTCCCTGGAATCCTCTCTTGATTAAGTTGTCCCAAGTGAGAATTCTTTGATGATATAGCAGCCATGTGAAAGTAGAGATTTTTGGCCATATCCTTGTAGTCCATATGCGATTCCAAGCAAGATCAACTAGTTCCTGTGTTTAGAGCATCAGCTGGTAGGCTTCTTTTGTTTTGTATACTCCTTTCGGTGTATATCCCCATCTTAGAACATCTTTTCCAGTATTGCATCTGATTCTTCTGCTGGTGAGTTCTTTGTGTAGCTCCGAGTTATAGGCTTCAGTTTCTTACTGTGTTACCTATGCAGTAGGTTTCCATTGCCTAAAGCCCTAATTGGTACTGTGAGTCTAGAATTGTGCTACAGGGTCAGTCTGGTTGATGTTGTTTCCATTGTGATTTGTGTAGGGTATAATTTCTGCAATTTTTGGTCTACGTTCCCAAGAATCCATCCAGAAATGCGCAGTTATCCCTTCACGTATCTCCCAAACGCTGTGCTTTTGGATGATCTCTCTGTGCTATTTTGCCGCATTCCAGATTAGAGATCATGTAGTCGTGGTAGTGATTCTTATTAGCTCTTGCTGTGGATGATTGTTTGCACATTTTGCAGTCCAAAGTTGTGCCCATGGCTTCTGTGGGCTTGAAACCCATTGCCACCATATTCGTGCTCCCATTAATGTGTTGCTATGTTGTGGGTCACGTAATCCTAAACCTCCCTGCTTTTTTGGTGTGCAAACCATGTCCCATTTTACTAGCGCCCATTTTCTATTTTGCCCTCTGGTTCCCCATAAGAAGTTGCATTGCAGAGTTTTTATTTTTTTTTAGCACCCATTTCGGCGTAGCAAGAACCGAGAAGAGATAAAGGGGCATGGATTGTAATACTGCCTTTATTGTGGGAAATTGTGAATAACATAAAAAACAACAGGAGTGAAAGGGGTGATAATGATAGGCTCAAAAGCTTTTAAAAGCTGAGAATAGTCCCGTTAAGAATGGTGTGGGATCATTAGTTTGAACGGTTACCTGGGAGAAAATCGAATTAAATCGAGAACAATCATTTTCACTGGGAATGCATTTAATTATTTCAACGGTCATGCCATGTGGTGGGCGAGAGTGGTGGAAGACAAGTGGTGGGGCGCGATAGCATGGATGAGGGAAAGCGGTTTACGAAGGGGGTAGCAGGTGGTTAATGGTTTTAGTGGTGGGGGAGTGCGAAATCACTAGAGGGAAACATGTAAGGGATGGGGCCCGGTAGGGAAAACTGATTTCCAGATTCCCCCCCACCCTGCGGTGGTAAATACAAAATGGAGAGGTGGGGGGGGGGGGGAGGAGAAAACGGATAAAGGTCATGGATGAAGTGTGGAAGCGGATCCTGAGGGTCCTGAGTGGGGTGTACTTTAACCTCAATACAACAGACAAAATCTTTGTCTGCTTGCGCTTTTGATATTTTCTTTCCCGACTTAAGATAAGGGAAAATGAAACAAATGAAAAATGTCAACCATAATTCATATATCTTCCCTTTTGGACTTAGGATAAGGGATAAATAATGAAACATATAAAATACTTTATCCCATCATACATATTATGGCATTTTCATGATATCCTCAAAACTTAGGATAAAATTTACATAAGCAAATATTTACCAAATCACTTAATCTACCGATTCTTAGCTAAACTAGCATTTTTATTTTTGTCTCTAGGGTGCATTTAGACTAGCAAAGCCATTTTTATTTTCTTTTATACATAATGAAAAAACTACCTAACCTATCCCTTATTTCTCTTATTGATCCAGATTAAACAGTTGAATCAATATCATTTTCTACCTAACTAATGATTTACCCAGATTAAATTGTTGGGTAAATCTTTATCGCTATCTTAATTTATAGAATTTTAAAGGAGTTTAATCATGATTGCACTGTATCATTAAACTAAAAACTATTAATTGTGGCATTTTGAACAAGCTGCACACAACGTTTTATTTTCAGTAATGAACCAAAACTATCTATGAGTAGTGGCATTTAGACTTGCAACACTTTCAATATTATTTATTTTTTGTTTTTCTTTCTTTTAGTGGGGTTCAATCTTTTCTTCTTTTTCAATATTATTCTTTTTTCTCTTTATTTCTTTTTTATACCCTCTTTTAATTTTTTAATCCTTTTTTCTTTTTATTTGGAAATCATTGGCATATTGACAAGTATTTACAAAATAAGATTCCTAAGATACAATACTCAATTACCTTAAGATCCTATAAATTATAGGACCCTAACAACAACTTCAAAAGTATTTCTTTTTCTATCCCAATCATGACAAGTGAGTGATCTAATGCTTTTCTGACCTCAACTTTGCATTCGAATATGTGAATGGAGTGTCCTTGCTGGTGGATGTGAACCAAACACAACAAGTTTCTCCTCATCTCCGGGAGGTATAAAAGATCATGTAGAAGAAAGTTTGGAAGACTAGGTAGTTTGAGTATGATGGTGGCAAGCCTTGATGGCTTAAGTTTTGACTTGTCTACAAAGTATACTTCTTAATCAACATTATTAGTGAATTATTCAAAGAAATATCTTCTGAAAGTCATGTGGCAAGTTGCTCCTGAATCAAGTAACCAAGAATCTTTCCATAAAGAAAGTAAAATATTGAATAAGTCTTTAGTTACTCCAATGTTGCAATGTGCCAAAACATAATGAGGGGACTCACGTGCTTTTCCTTTTCCTTTGTCAGGCATTTTACCTTTTCCTTCATTTCCTTCCTACTCAATTATTTCCCAAGGCAGCTTACATGTGGAAGCATCGTATCGATCTCTATTGCATTGTATGGAATGAATATCAGACCTTTCTCCTTTGAAATGTCTTCCCCCTTGCCTCTAAAATTATTCCTTCCTCTTCCTCTTCCTCTTCAGCCACCTCTTCCTCTAGAAGAATCTTGTGCATGATTCTTCTCTTTTTATTCAAGGAACACAACTTCTTAAGTAGCCCGATGAATTATCTTCTTCCTAAAAGCCTTCTCTCTCTCTCAGCAAATTTCTTCTTAAGGGAGACAAAGGTAATCTCCTTAATATTTACACTTTCTTGCAATGACTCAAGATAATGTGAGTAGGTAGAATATAATGCCTTGACATAAGCTATGATAGGAGTATCTATTTCAACACAAGTGGCTTTTATGTCATGAGTAATGGATCTCACTTCTGATGCTTAGGAAAAAGGGTCATAATTTTTCAATTCAAGATTGAACAACTTCAAGTTCAGAGTGTGAGTCATACGATTCATCCAACTTCTTTAAGTCTTCAAAGGAATTTGAAAATGGCAAAATATGGCGACTCACCTCTTCATTTATAGACGCTGCAATCATGGCATTAGTCGTGTTGTTCTTGTTTTCCCAAATGGCAAGCTCATTATTTGAGGTAGCTTTTTCAGGTGCATTGTCTCTTTCTCCTTCACACATTCCTTTCCTAAGTTCATTAAAAATGAGGGTGTGTTTTATTTTCCTCGACCAATGTATTCAGTCAGAGATTAACTCACAAATCCATGCAGTCATTGTGGTAATAATTCAAAAACGCATTGAATGCAGAGAATGGTTTGTCCAAATGAAAATATTTGACAGAGAGCACGAGGTAGGAAACTAAAAGGATTTATGATGAGGAAAACTAATTTTGGGGGCTTTCTTTGATACCATGTCAAGCGAGGAATAACTCCACAAATAACTTGCTCCATTTTCATTGAGATAGCATATGACTATATACAAGGAGAGGGGGACTATTGGGTTTCATATCCCAATGTCTCTTCATCTTCCAAATTCTCTTACTTTGCTATTTACAATAATCCCAATGTCTCTTCATCTTCCAACTTCTCTTACTTTGTTATTTACAATATTTATACAGGATTCCTAATACGAAAGATTAGGTGTTCAACACATTTTTATAAATTTTTGTTTTTATTTTGGGTTTCACAATTTTATTTAATTATGAGGTGGAAAGGTTATAAATTTAATGCTTTTAAGATATTTTTAATTTTTATGTGGGTGAGATGCATAATGAAGTAAGTGTTTGGATGCTTATTATGGATGGATGACGATTTATGTTTATCAACTATTTAATTTAAATAAGTAAGTTTTTTTAGTATGGTATTGAAAGGCCATGGTATTGACCCATGGTATTGTAACGAAGCCTATTTACATATTTAGAATCTTCATAGTAAAGCGAGGCTAAGTATTCTATATAGAAATCAAGTTTCAAGTTCCATGTTTATTTAAATGTATAAATGTTTAACTTATATATATATTTTTTATAATTAATAATAATAATAATAAAAGTTATAATTTAGTTAGTTTTTATGATATTTTTATTTTTTACCACGGTGAGATGCATAATGAAATAAGTGTTTGGGTGTTTATTATTTATTGATGAATATTTATATTTATGAACTATTTAACTTATATAGCTATGCTAGTTTGTAAAATTTCATTGACTAACCTTTAAGGGGATGTATGTATAAAATAATCTTCTATCAGACTACAACTCTAACTCTAGTAGTTTCAAATGGTGTGAAATACTTATAACCCTTTACAGTTAAGCCTCTATATAAAAACATGTCATATATTTTAATAAATGGTGTGGAATGTAACAATGTTTTTAAAAAAACATTTAACCGATATAATATCTCTTCTATCACATTCTTTCATCAAATATTTTTTTATGAAACTACCCTATATACTTGAACGTTATATTCAAATAACCCTGAAAATATTTAATAAAAGTTGTATACAAATAAATCTATTATATAAAGAATAATATTTTTTTTAAGAAATGTATATATTTATGATAAAGATAAAGATA
>APFE031560538.1:0-15023 GCA_000404065.3 Pinus taeda | reverse complement strand
CCCCCCCCCACCCCCCGATATTATGCTTCTGCTACTTCTCATAACTATCCCATTGAGGCCAAGCTCCTCTATTGATAAGTACCCGTCCTCTCTGCATTCTCTTATTGTCTTTTGGTCATGTAGATGTGATGATGTCTCCCTCTCTTTACTGTATCTATAAATGCTACCAACTTTAATTTTCCTTTCTCTACATCTGATATATCATCATCAAGTGATCCTAATTAATATAAATATCATAGTCCACATACTACCATCATAAATGTAGTTTCTTCCTCAAGTTTGATTTAACAAATGATGATCTTGAAGAAGCTTTCACCAAGGGATTACGTTAGAGGAGTTATATATAATTGAGGTCTCTCTTCACCTCTTCTCCATCTTATTGCATTAATAGGAAGTCCCTATCTATTGTATCACCTTGAGTTGAGTCTGAAATCTCATGCTATATGACCTTCGTTGCAACATATGTTAAATTCAACATCAAGTTTCAATACTTGTGGAAATGACTAAGAAATTCTTCTAATTTGGTCCACATGTATCCATCTAGGTATTTGATCATATCCTCTATATCTCATAATATTATAGGTCATGAAATCATGTGCTTTGTGGACAAACTTTGTGCATGGGAAACAATGACAAAAAATATATTTTGATACCTAATCATAAAAGGGGATCTTGACCTTCCGATGTTATTCCTAGGAGGATCCATACTTCTTTGTTGTTTTTCAACATCTACTTCATTGCTGCTTGTGGATGTTTTGTGAGGAGCCATATTCATTGGTTGATTTCCAATACTTGCTTCATTATTGCTTGTGGATTCTTTGTAATAAGCCATATTCATTAGTTTATTTCCAACAAATGTATTATTACTTCTTGTGGATCCTTTTCCTCCATTCTTATTTCTTGTATTTTGCTCCGTCCTCAAATTTTCTTGCGATACATCGAAATGAACATGATTATCTTGGTTTATCATTTGCTTTGGATCTTCAAGAATTTTTTTGTTAGATGCTATGAAAATATGATTGAGCCCATTGAGATTATATTAATTATATAAGCTTTGAGGGCCACTATTATTGGGTGCCTCACAATTTCCTTGAAAACCAAGTCCTGTCTCAATAAGTGGAGACTTCTACATGCTAAGTATGTGATCTATGGATTCAATCCATTTATGGAACTTTAAATTAAGCTTCTCCAATTCTTCTCTTAAGAGAACCACCTCTTCCTTTAGCCTTTCACAAATTTTCTCCTCATTTATTTGTTCAAACAAGAAATCCTTTACCCTTTTTGCTTCTTCTAGTTCAACTTTGAGAGAAACAATGATGTCTTCATTCAACTTTTTTTCTTGAAGTTGATGCATTAGTTGAATTTCCTTATTTATGAGGATCTTATTTCTTTTATTGCACTTTTATTTTTGCTCTTATAATTAACTTTTGCTTGAAGTTCTTCGGTCTCAATAATGAACAATATTTCACCCATTTCTTCATCGGTCACACTATCATTGCTTTCACTGTCACTTTGTTCATTTGAGTAAAAAATATTCTTCTTATTGGCTTGTTTTTTCTTGTGATGCTTGGATTTAAATCTTGGCTCATCATCACTATATAAGATAATTTAGATTCATAATTACCTATCCTTCCACATTCAAAGCATTTGAGAGGAATATTACCTTTGAACTTGTTGGTTTCTCTCTTCAAATTTTGTATAAAATTGGCTTCTTCTTCTATGAAGGCATTGTCTATTTGAAGAAAATTGGAGACAATATTATCTTATGAAAATCTTCTAAAATTATTTTCCACCTCCTAATCTTCACCAAAGGATAAATTAAGAAGACAATACCTCTAGTTCTATGTGAATATTGAAAAGAGTGTTCATAAAACAACTCAAGGTTGAGTAGGATGATTACAAATATGCATCTCAAAAATATATTTTTGTTCTTGAATTTCAATATCTTGATATATTATTTGAAATACTGAGAGCAAGGTGAATCGATATTTCACTTGCAATTAGGTAATTGTTAATTTTCAAATCACTAGCAAAAAATCAAACAAAAAAATCAACACATCACAAAAAGCAGCACAGAAGAATTTTTTTCGGTGGAAACTCTCCTGAGATAAAAACCACCGAATGTTTTTTTAATATAATTTATGAATACAAATTTCACAGCTCCAAATGAAAAATAAGCTCAACTTCCTAGTACTCTAGAAAAGAATTCAATTTATTAGGAAGTTCCAACTATTGAAAGGATGCTCCAACACCCTGGTTTTATCAGCTACAACTGATAGGATGCTCCAACACCTAGAAAGCTTCAACTTTCCCTAGCACCACCCTACCACCATGAAGTATTTTCAAGCTACAACCTGAAGGAGACTTCACTCTCTTCCTTGCACCTCCTAACTGTTATAAAATCATAAAGGCAGTAAATATTTTCTTGATCTTGATAATTACTTGTGATGTTTCTTATTATTGCGATTCTTTATATCTTTATTTATTTCATCAAGAAATTACCAAAAGCAACAACCCATAAAACAATATACACCAGACGTAGGCACATGCTAGGGAAAAACACCCCTCGAGGGGAAACCCTAGTTAATATAATTCTTCCTTTCAATAGCATTCTTTTAGACTCTTCACCCTATACCAAGACCAGGCCTTCCCTCCACACCAAGTCAGCCTCCCAGAATTTTGACCTCTTCCAAACAACTTCGACTATGTAGCAACTTATGACAACTTGCAGGTTCCAGCAATAGTGAAACCTGGAATAATTCGATCTCCCAATCCAGAACACGAAACAGAGAGAGAGACACCAAAATTTTGATTTTCCTTGTCTCCTTAGACTTCCCCAAACTCACATTCACTTCGGCCTCTCAGCAACAAACTTCATACCTTTTCGCATTTACATGAGAACTTCGCACTTATGCCCAGCAACAAGAAATTTTCACACTTCTTCCTAGCTACAAGAGAATTCGAACTTGATGAGAGAATTATGATCCAAATGAATTTGATGACCTTCCTTTTATAGGCTTCTTGTGGGGTCGAATAGGGTCCTTATGCTGACTTGATCTTCTCTTAGGCCGACATGGTGTGGAGGTTACATAATTCATATTTGACTCAATACTTAACCTTTTACATGATTCAAGAGCCCAAAAAGGATCTCTTTAAATGTATAATAACTCTATAGACTTAGAATAAATCTTAGAAGTCCCCAATGGGGAATTTGACCTAAAACATGGTGACCCAAGCATGAAACCCATTTTTTAATAAGTCATAATAAAATTAATAATAATAATAATAATTTTCTTATCTTTGGAAAGTACATACATGATGACTCAAGTACATTATTTAAGACTGAACATAGTTACATTTTCCAACTCTCCCTCTTAACTATAGAGGTATTCATAATGTAAATATACAATGGAAAATCTCAAACTATATGAACCATGAAGAACTTTAGGCACCACAATGTCATGGACTAGATTCTTAACCAAGGTAATATATCCAGGTGGGACTAAGATGTACTCAAGCTTTCAGCCCCTTTAGGTACCCTCAGGCTTACTTGCTAACCATCAACCCAAAAATCTAGGTGTGTATCCAAAATAGAGCTCAATAACACCACCTTTCCAACTTCAGACATCAACACAAGGTGTCAATCAAATGTCTTCCCAGGAAATGCTTCACTCACAAAACCTCAACACCCCTTGATCCAGTAGATAAAGAATGACCAATCTCTCCCAATCAAACTGATTGGTAACCAACATGCTATCAAATCCTTCTAGATATTTACCTGTACAAATACAACCCCAATCAATAATATACTTTCACATGTACATGATCAAATACAAACCTCCGGAGTCTTCCAAGAAACTTAATGTTGCTTCTCAAATTTCCATAGTAGGACTATCAACCAAATCTTTGACAAAATATTTCTCAATCATATTTTTTCCTTCCTTGATCTGAATGTTGGGAAACCTCGTTAATGCTATGCAAGCTCCCTCATTATTATTAAAAATGTGTGTTTAGGATCATCTAAAACTAACCAAAATGTGAAGGATTAGTGTCAGGTGTTGAGTGTCTTTTATGAGCAGTTTATGAGGTTAATTAAATCTTTAAAACACATATACAAAAAATAAAAAACAGAGAAGTAAAACACAACAAAATCATAACACAAAGTTGATAAAGGAGTTCACCCCTCCTGGGCTACATCTCCTTGGACTTGCTTTAATGGCTAGGCCCTCTTTGGAACAATGATCAATTCTTTTATTACATGCACCTGCGGTGCTCCAATGGCTTTGCAACCTACTCCATTGGATTAAAATGACCCAAAAACCACAAAAATTACTTTCCAAGCTCCACAATTGGACTATAGTTGATATATGCTTGACCTCCTCTCTTGGTGGCCATAGGCTTCCTTAAAATTCAATGTAGCAAAATCACATATAGAAGTTCCTTTCTGCCTCTACAAACTATTCCATTGTGTTTAAAGCATCCAAATCATCTAGGAATGACTCTTTTTGAGCCAAAATTGGTTGAAAACTACCAAAGTTATGGCCTCTTCAGTTTTCCCTAGGAAAACTCCACCAAAACTGGAGAAACTATAGTTAACCCTGCCAAAAATGGAGGAATGCTGGATTTAGCGGACTTGCCAAAACTTCCGCCAACTAAATCCGCATTTAATTAATGGTTAAACTGGTGTTAATTAGCGATAATACCATTTAGCGCATTAATGGAGTGATTAGCACTAAATGTTAGCGGTTAAGGGGCTATGATTTTGGTCACATGCTGAGGTTAATGCTAGTGGTTACCTCCCAATCCATCATGCATTAAACTTCAAATAGAAAATGCACCCATAGATTGTTAATACATAACGTGTGGCATTGTGGTGGAGCATGGGGCTTGTACGGGTGAGGTCATGGGTTTGATTCCCCGGCCTGCCAATAACTTTTACCCGACCTTTGAGAGGGCACGTGGCAGCCTCCGGGCTTGCCATGTGTTAGCCTCTCATTGTTCCACCAAAAATCCTTTGACCAATTTGATGTCGACACTTGTCACGACCCAATTCAGCCACTTGTGGGAATATTTCAAGAATATTCCTTGGAATATTCTTTTTGCTGACTGGGCTGCATAGATGCCTAGTTAGCTTCCCAATCACAAAATTTTCCTTGTTTGACAAAACGGAAAACAAGCTATAACTTTCTCATATGAACTTAATTTTGATTGAAACAAGTTGCGTTGGGATCATATCACCGAGATGGACATGGTCGTTCAAGTTTTGAGTGATTCCGAGCACTTTTCTTTTTTAGCAAATTTTTTACCCTAATCTAGATTCTGATTACTCCTTCCCACTGACACACTTTTGGACCCACAAAAGTTGGTTATATGATGAGAAATGAATATTCTTCTCCTTCCCAAGTTCTAGCAATTGATTCTACTTGGAAAATCTCCATGACAACCACTTGGGTTCACTAACATGTCTTGCTTTGCAAATGGCTTGGAACTTCAACCAATGTTCTCCTTTTGCTGCTGACCCAATCCAACGCTTGTTGTATGTTTGTTGATTAAACACCCTATTGTACTAAAGTGATCCCTCGGTGCTTGGAAAACTGTTTGATGGCCTTCCCACTGAGAATTGTGTTCCTCCTTTGCAACACATGCATTTGATGCAAGCTTCTCCTTGGAAACCACTTTCCCAAGTTAAGTCCATCTGAGTGAACTACAATAATGAATTCCAATATTAGTAATAACAAGGAAAGAAATTACCATTCTTTTACCTCCATGGTTCCAAATTCAAATCTGGATGAATGCATTTTCCATCTTTTTGGCTTCTTGGCGTAAACACATCAAATCACATTGTAGACCATTTGATGTTTTACAAGGGCTGCAATTTTTTTTTGGCATTTTTGTCCACTTTTTCTTCTTGATTCCATCATCCTCCAGTATTAACACGATGCTCATGTCATGATTTGATAATGAAGGCTAATCATGAGCCTCTTTTTCAAGCGTGGACCTTCTAAAATCCTGCGACATCTTGTCACAAGAAACACCATTAACCTTGAAAAACACTCATGCAAGAATATAACTTGACGACCTCTTCCCTTTTCTTCTTCAACGAAACAAATGTCACATCATCTGAACATTTCCATGTACTCTTACATCTTGGTGTATAAGTCATTGACTAAACACAAGTCGACAAAACATGCTTCTTCAAACAAATGACATTTAAGTCAAGCAAAAGAATGTATAACAAATTGACGATTTACAACAAGGAAGAATCTCCCTTCTTCCTCTTACCCACATAAACTTTTTGAATCTTGAGAAACTTTTTGAATCTCAACAAGGAAGAATCTCCCTTCTTCATCTTACACACATAAACTTGCACACAGTTAAATTTTCCTTGCACAAATACAAAACCAATAGCTAATTTTCTAGCTAACCTTGGCAAACTATCTCATGGTTAAAATGAGATAACAAGTGCTCTAATACCAACTTAATATGAATGTTTGGAAAACTTGTTAATGTTATGCAAGCTCCCTCATCAGTATTAAAATTGTGTGTTTAGGATCATCTAAAATTAACTAAAATGTGAAAGAATATGTGTCAAGTGTTAAGTGTCTTTTATGAGAAATTTATGATGTTAATTAGTTGTTTAAAACACATATACAACAAGTAAAATGCAGAGAATTAAAACACAACAAACTCATAACACAAAGCTAATAAAGGAGTTCACCCCTCCTATGCTACATCTCCTTGGACTTGCTTCAATGGCTAGGCCCTATTTGGATTAATGGTCAATTATCTGATTCAATGCACATGAAGTGCTCCAATGGCTTTGTAACCTGCTCCATTGGATTCAGAAGACCTAAAAACCCCAAAAATGACTTTCCAAGCTCTACAATTGGACTTCAGCTGATCTAGGCTTGACCTCCTCTCCTGGTGGCCCTAGGCTTCCTTAAAATTAAATGTAGCAAAATCACGTACATAAGTTCCTTTTTGCCTTTGAAAACTATTCCATTTTGTTTAGAGCATCCAAATCATCTAGGAATGACTCTTTCTGAGCCAAAATTAGTCGAAAAGTGCCAAAGTTATGGCCTCTTCAGTTTTCCCTAGGAAAACTCCACCAAAAATGGAGAAACTCCAATTAACCCTACCAAAAATGGAGGAACATTGGATTTAGTGGACCTGCCAAAACTTCTGCCAACTAAATCCACATTTAATTAATGGTTAAACAGGTGTTAATTAGCACTAATCCTGCTTAGCGCGTTAATGGAACAATTAGCACTAAATGTTAGCAGTTAAGGGGTTATGGTTTTGGTCACATGTGGAGGTTAACACTAGTAGTTACCTCCCAATCTGCCATGCATTAAAGTTCAAATAGAAAATGCACTCATAGATTGTTAAGACATAATTTTTTGCATAGAGGTGGAGCACGGGGCTTGTGTGGGTAAGGTCATGGGTTCGATTCCCTGGCCCGCCAATAACTTTTACTCGATCTTTGACAAGGCATGTAGCACCTCCGGGCTTGCCACATGTCAGCCTCTCATTATTCTACCAAAAATCCTTTGACCAATCCGATGTTGACACTTGTCATGACCGAATTGAGCCACCTATAGGAATATTTCAAGAATATTCCAAGGAATATTCCAAGGAATATTCCTTGGAATATTATTTTTGCTAACTAGGTTGTACAAATGCCTAGTGAGCATCCCAGTCACAAAATTTTGCCTGTTTGACAAAACAGACAACAGGCTCTAACTTTCTCATACAAACTCCGTTTTGAGTGAAACTAGCTGCATTGGGATCGTATCACCGAGACGGACACGGTTGTTCAAGTTTTGATCTATTTTGAGAACTTGTATTTTTGAGTAGTCCTAGATTTAGCAGACCCGCCAAAAATACGCCAAGTTAATCCACAATTAATTAATGGTTAAACATGATTAATTAATGTTAAACTCCGCTTAGCACTTAATGGCGAGGTTAGTGTTAAGCACTAGTTAGCAGTTTTTGCAGTGTTGGTCACATGCTAGTGGTTAATGTTAGTGGCTACCTCCAATCTGCCACAATTTATGTCATGAAATACATTTTTCACCCATGATATGTTAAGAACCATTAGTGTGGTATAGCAGTAAGATTTGGTGCTTGTGTGGGCGAGGTCATAAGTTTGATTCCCTAACCTATCTAAATAATTTTAACCAACCTTTGAGAGGGCACGTGGTGACCTCTAGGCTTGCCATGTGTCAACCTCTCATTGGTCCACTGAAGTGCACATGACCAATAATGTACAGACACTTGTCACAACCTAATTGAGCCATATGTCAGAATATTTTGAGATATTCCTTTTTGTTGACTGGGTTGTACCGATGCCTAATTAGCATCTCAGTCATAAAATTTTGTCTGTTTGACAAAACAAACAACAGGCTCTAACTTTCTCATATGAACTTTGTTTTGAGTGAAATGAGTTGCATTGGGATCGTATCACTGAGACGTATGTGGGAATTTGGGTTTTGAGTGATTTCGAGCACTTTGACTTTTGAGAAAAAATTTGCCCCTAATCCAGATTCTGATCATTTCTACTTCTCATGTAGCAACATATTCTATGATATTTAATTAATATCAAGCTATGCCCTCCCTCTCAATCAGGAAGCACATTTTTATCTAGACTCCCTCTTAATATTAGGGAGACCTCTTCTATTCATGCTTTCTCCAGGAGACTAGCTTCTTCCTTTTTGACATCGGAGAATATTTCATGGCTTCCAACCATTTAATCAGAGTTATCATTATCCACATCATTTCTAATCACATCAATGAGCATCTTCACTAAGTTGAATATTGTGTACCTGCACAACTTAAATATAAAGTACAACCAAATCTATAAAAGCATGATATTAGCCATATCAAAATCACGGAAACATTTTATACACATCAGATACCTAAACTTAATTACAAACAAGAGACATAAAATCTTCAGCATCTTGCTAGGGAATTTGTTATACACCTTAGACTACTTCATAGCAACATTCATTCAATCTAGGGTTTCAATGTGTCTTCCAAAGGTATGACATACCTTACTACAACATATAGCAAACCCTAGAAACAATTTAGACAAATATAGATCTATAAAGTATCTAACAACCTTTCAAAATACATTTGTTAGAATTCTCACTAGGGATTCATATAAATCCTAGATTTCATACAAACAAATCAATTAAAGTCAATCACAACTTATTTATTAACCTTATCAGCTTCCACTAGGGTTAGTTCCAAACCCCTAGATTTTCAACCATCAATCAGTCACTAACATGACCAACTACTACTAGGGTTAGTTTTAAACCCTAGATTTATGATCAATCATCAATCACATCCAAAAATTCAAATTTCAGCAATCTTTCATCAATCTCAAGCTATCATATAGTCAACATTCATTAGATATTTCTACTTCAACTAAGGTTCAACTCCAAAACCCTAGAATTCCATTTTCACAAATTCAACAATCTTACACAGATCTGAAATCGTCATATTTCAGAGATTTTACTTAAACTAAGGTTTAACTCCAAAACCCTAGAATTCCACAATATCAAGAATCATTAAGTACATAGATCTTAGATTGTTACATTTCCCACTAGACAATGTCAATACTAGGATTTAACTACAAAACCCTATATTTTCATTTTGAACAATCATCTACTAGATTTCAAATTGTTATATCACACATACTAGATATTTTAACTTCACTAGGGTTTACCTATAACACCCTAGATTTCTAGATATCATCATCCTAGAATATTAGACAAGGAATTCCATTAAATCCTAAGACTGATGACCATCAATGACTAGGTCAACACACATATCCAGGAATTCATAACCATACACACACCATACATAAGCATATCATATGTCCAATGTCATTAATATATCTTGACCTAGACCAACCTAGGATTTCAAGAAAAAGGACATATCCATATAAGCCTAGATTTCACCATCATGCAAATACATTTCATATCATGTGTTAGTCAAACCCAAATTCACAAAAATATCAAATAAGAGTTAGACACACAATCATTTTGATTACACTTGGGTTTGATATGACAAACACACTCATACCACAGAAAACATTTCTAAGACAATGTAAGGGTCTTGCTCACACATTCCACCAAACCCCAATGAGTTGGGGTTCCAATGTAGAAACATATCAAACCCTAACTTACCAAAAATTTCAAAGGTTCTGAGATTTTAGACCTTATCACTCAACTCTAACAAGTTAGGATTTCTTGATCATACCAAAATCACAAACATGAAATTATCAACAAAACTTCAACTAGCATTTCACAATATCCCTAAGTAGTTTAGGGTTTTAGACATTCACAATAGCATACCCTCCGATTAGGGTTTTCCAAAACTTGTCTAGGTTTCTACATATTCTATTAAGTATATGAGAGGGGTGGGTAGATTTATCAAGAGATGAATCACCCAAACAAGAATCACTAAGATACAATACAACTAGTCATAGCAGAGTTACTAATAGATCATCAAATGAATAATACTTTCAATCAATGTATTCAAAGAATACCTTTGTTTCTTAACTAACTTTGTCTTGAGAGATCCTCCTTATTTCAGATTTTTTCCCTAGTCAAGTCAACAGAGGGAGAGAGGTGATTATTATTTCATATAATAAAGACTAAATGAGTACATGAATCCAAACTTGAAAATACATGAGATACTTATCTTTGGGAGTTTTTGGGGGTTTCCTCCAAATCTTGAGGGAAACCTACAAACTTAAAGCAATACAAAAATGTCTTTTCCAAAATATGTTAAAAATCTATAAATTCTAAAACATATAAAACAAGATATGTAGAGCTATAACAAAAGGACTTAATAGTGTAAGTCCCTAATGTCAAATTCTTTGGGCTTGAATTTCTTTGAGTCTCCTTCCATAACAAGGTTGGCTTGATATCTTCCTCTCTTCCTATTTTTTGGATTCTCGGGACAATCACTTTTGTAGTGACCCTTCTTATGACAATGATAGCACTCTATCTTAGACATGTCAACTTTCTTCCTTGGTCCCTTAGATCTCTTTCCTTTATGATGAGAAACATAAGCATTTGATACTCCTTCGAGATTGGCAACCATTGAGATCCTTAATTCTTCTTGACTACAGGCGGTCCATAATTCTTCAAAGGTGGGAGCTACCTTCCAACTGTTAAGACCTATAGGAAATGCACCCCAAGAAGGTGGCAATCCTAATAAGGTGGTGATCACTAGTTCTTTGTCTGGAACAATCTCATCGATGGCCAAGAGATCATCTATGAATATTTCTGTCTTCACAAAGAAGTTTGCCACAATATCTTCTTTAGTCATCTTCATAGTCCTCATCTCATTCTTAAAACTTGCTACTTGACCAATGTTATTAATAGTGAACAACTTTGACAAGGCTTCATACATCTCTTGAGCATGATCAATGTTAGCTATGAATGGGACAAGCTTGTATTTTATCCCTTCTACCATCAAAGTCATAGCCACCAATTCTAAATCCCTAAATTTTTCTTTGTCGACATCACTAGCTTCTTCTGTAGGCTTCTTTACATTTCCTTTTACCAAGTCCAACACTTTTCTCTTCTCAAGGATTAGGTCAACCCTCTTCGTTGAGGATTTGAAGTTAGATTCTCCTTCAAGTTTGTTGTCACCCTTGATTGAGTTAAACATATTCCCTGAATATGACTTGTTCCCTGAGATAGTACTTATGAATGAATCAAATGCTTGAGGCTGCCTTTTTCTTCCTTCTTCACCAAAGCTCTGATACCATGTTAGAAAATCAGAAAGGAAATAAATATTTTCCTGATCTTGATAATTATTTGTGGTGTTTCTTCTTATTACGATTCTTTATATCTTACTTTAGTTCATTAAGCAATTACCAACAACAGCTACAGATAAAACAATAGACAATAGATGTAGGCACATGCCAGGGAAAAACCCACCTCGAGGGGAAAATTCAATCAAGATAATTATTCCTTTAAATAGTATTCCTTGAGACTCTTCATCCTAGACCAAGACCAGACCTTCCCTCCGCACCAAGTCAGCCTCCCAAAATTTCGACCTCTTCCAACAACTTCAACTATGCAACAACTTACGACAACTGGCAGCTTCCGACAACAGTGAAACTTGGAAGACTTCGATCTCCCAATCCAGGACACGAAACAGAGAGAGAGAGAGAGAGACACCAAAATTTTGATTTTCCTTATCTCCTTAAACTTCTCCAAACTCACATTCACTTCAGCCTCTTGATAACATACTTCACACATTTTCCCATCTACAAGAGAACTGCGTACTTCTACCCAGCAACAAGAGATTTTCGCACTTCTTTCCAGCTATAAGAGAATTCGAACTTGATGAGACAATGATTATCCAAATGAATTTGATGACCTTCAATTTATAGGATTCTTGTGGGGTCAAATAGGGTCCTTATGCCGACTTGATCTTCTCTTAGGCTGACATGGTGTGGAGGTTACATAATTCATATTTGACTCGATACTGTAACCCTTTTACATGATTCAAAATCCCAAGAAGGGCCTCTTTAAATGTAAAATAACTCTATAGACAAAATAAATCCTAGAAGTCCTCAATGGGGACTTTTACCTAAAACATCGTGACCCAAACATGAAACCCATGCTTTAACAAGTCGCAATAATAATAATAATAATAATAATAATAATAATTCTTATCTTTATTCTTTTGACAAGTACATTACATGATGACTCAAGTACATTATTGAAGACCAAACATAGTTACATTTTCCAACACTAACCACCCTGAAAAATAAATTAGATAAAGAAATGTGGGCTCCCGTACCATGGAAAATGACCGACCTACAAATTATTCAATAAACCCCTTTACAATTGATGTATGCTTCAAATGCACAATACAAAACCAAACATATTCAACAACATAATTCAACATAAATCTAGAAGATGCCATAATAAGTTTCAATATGATTTAAACTTTAGATAACAAACCCCTATTGAACTTCCTTTAGATTACTAGAACATGCCTTCAATAAATTTCATACCATTAATTCTATTGATGCACATATGTCATTGATGTCCATGAAGATACCCTTAAGTTGGTGCCACTAATGTCTGAAAATGTCAGTCACTAATTTGATCCTTATCCACCCTTTATCGCCAATGCTCTGCCTTAGATTCCAAAATGTTTATGCTCCTGTAACCCTCTTTCATGCCTTTAATATAGGGTTCCTACTGCTGAAAAGATAAGGCTCTTATGTTCATAAACTGATCAGGGTTCTTAGGGCTACAAAGATCAAAATTTTTGCTACACAATTATGTCCAACAAGAGTAACCCTTATGTTGATGGTGTTGGATAATCGGCCAACACTCAGGGGGTCTACCTAGTATGAAGTCCCAATTATACCTCATACTATTTTGGATAGGATCCCCATTCAGATACCAACCCAACTGCCACTATATGTATGTTTTCTCTAGGATATAGAAGCAGAGATGAGTGTGACATTGAGTGTAATATGTTAGAAGAATGAGAATGAGATCAACTCTCCATTGATAACTTGTGTAACATGACATAAAAATACATCATCAACATCATGAGAAACAACATTCCTTAAGGAAGCATCAAATAGTTATCTAACTAAGACATACTCAAGGAGAAAGTGCTAGCAATTAACAGTGAATTAGTTCATAATCAACTGCAAACATTAACATTGAATTAAGGGGCAATGATTCAAAGTCAACACACAAGCTACATGAAAATGAATTAGTTCATAAAAATGTAATCAACATGTAAACCACATGCATGCATAATTGGAATATTAGATAGCCAATATAAAAACATAGGAATGCAAGGGAATCAATACAAGAACATAAAGTTTCTCATCAATATTGTTTCCAATTCGAATATATGTACAACAAGCTCATCAAAACCCAATAATGGGATGAGAGAATTTCATATCCTCTTCATAACATAGCACTAGCCTCATGATACCTCTACCTATAAGCTACCATGAGCAAGTGCTTTTAGCTCCCCAAGCATAAGATAGCAATCCTATAACTATCCTAGCTTAAGTTCTCCAAGTCCCATTGCTTGAGCTATGATAGTACATTTATTACAAATGAGGTGACCTTCACCTTCCATGTGACTCTTGAACTCCATCATGACTTTTCGACTTCCAAGCAACTCTTGAACTTATTGGTAATTTTTGATATTCCTCTTTTGTCCTTTCTCATGGTTTAATATTTTTTCATTAATGACAAAATAATATTTTACAAAAAGATAACTAGAAAGTCAATGATATTTGACTTGTCCTCTTGTAGAAACACATTAGACTTCGATAAAGTCTTCATTATGCCTTAGGATCACCTTAGTACTGTTGAGAAATCAATAGATAGGTAAAATTGATGATTTCTCTTACTTGATAATTACATATGAAAATTACTATTTGCATATTATTAGTATTCCTCTTTTCATAAAGCAATTACCGAAATGCAAAAATATGAAGATCAAAGAGAACAAGAAACGCAAGGTATAGGCTCTGAGCCAGGGAAAAAACCTCACAAGGGGGAAAACGCAAAAAATGTCCTCTTCTTATAGACTCAAATCAAAGTGATAAATTCAAGACCGAAATCCAACCTCAAAGAAGCCAAGTTTCACCCTCCAAATTTTGCTTTATCATGATCAATTCCATATATTTTAGTCATAGGATATCACACTAGTCTTAGCCACATAAAATTATATACCACAAGAAGCACACATCTCTTGCAGATCATCCCAAGAAACTCTCATCTCTTGTAGATCATTTGTCACAGAAAACTAGCATCATTTCAGATCATCTTCCATAGAAAATTTGCACTTCCTTGCACATGTATATTCTCAAGTCCTCTTACTTCTTCACAAAGATATAGCCTCTGAAATTCACATCCCTTTATCTTGGAGCTCACCATAGAAAAACACAAAATTTTTATCGCCATTTAGTGGAGAATGCATGCCAATATATAGTTGTTCTCATATGTAAA
>APFE031560535.1:0-10044 GCA_000404065.3 Pinus taeda | reverse complement strand
GGATATAGATCTCAAGTTCTTATCACATCTATTTCATCGATGGCATTCTATGGTTTGAGGCTTGAGTATGCCCTTGATGGCAGCTCAAACTATATAGCTTGGAAGGATCGCATGGAGGCAATTTTAGAAGATAATGGCCTTAAAGATTTCATTGATCAAGAAATTCCTAAGCCTACTGACAAGACTGAGCAGGTGGAATGGAGGAAGTGTGTGGCTAGAGCTAGGAGAATTCTCTTGGAGGGAGTGCGATATCACATTGTCTCGAGCCTCCATGGGAAGGAGACTCTACATGCAATGTGGAAAAAATTGAAAGATTTATATCAAAATAACAGTGATCAGAGGAAGCTGGCACTGAAGGACAAACTTCGAAAGATGAAGTGTGAAAGGGATTAGACGATCTCTATGTATCTGACCAAGCTCATCACATGCAGGGATGAGCTTGCAAGTGTAGGGGTCGTGACATTGGATGAGGATATGGTGAGTCTAGCACTCCTTGGCCTTCCTACGAGCTAGCATAGCTACCAGGATTCGATGAATGGAAGGGAGAAACTGCCAGATTGGGAACAACTATGGTTGGATTTGATGCAGGAGGAGATTAGACAGAGCACCAGAGACAATTCTTCATCCATGCATGATGAGGAGAATTGTGCCTTAGCGAGTAAGGTGAAGAAGGGGAAGGAGAAGGCTTCTCTTTCCGAATCCAGTTCTTCCAATGATAGGAAGAAGGTTGACAAATCAAAAGTGCGATGCTTTCGTTGTCATGAGGTGGGCCATTACGCTGCAAATTTTCCACGGAGGAAATCCAAGAAGGGATCCAGGGAAGGATCTAAAGGTGAGGCACTTGCTTCATAGTTTGAGTTGGATTTCACACTCTTCGCATGCATGGTTTCATCCATGGTGGGAAGTGGTTGTTTTCTTGACAGTTGAGCTTCTTTCCACATGACCAGTGACAAGAGTTTGTTCAATACTTGGGAGGAGAAAGATCTCCAGATACTCATAGCAATGGGTAATGATGAGAAGTATAGTGTCTCAGGTGTAGGCATGGTTATTTTTCAGAGGGAGCATGTATCTCGCCTTACCTTGACCGATATCAAGTATCTACTAGGACTGAAGAGAAGCTTGGTGTCGATCACGATGCTGGAAGACAGAGGCTATGATGTAGTCTTCAGTAAGGGAAAGGTTTTCCTTAGACACATCATCACTAGACAGGTGAAGCAGATCGGTTCATGGGTCAAGAACTTATATACTCTTGAGGTTCAAGATGCATGCAAAGCCTTGAGCAGCAAGGAAAATGATGGAGACTTGGTGGTTGAGAGGGAGGGTATATTACCTCTCAACATGCAGAGCCATAAGAAGTCTCAGACGATTGTGGAGGAGCCACGATTGGTGCAGCAGCTTCAAGAGGTTGTGGAGTAGCCACAACAGGGGAATATGAGAGGAGATCGAGTAGAGACATATACTCATGCAGAGACCTCCAGTAGGGGGAATCTTCAAGCCAGGTGGGTTGAGGGATCACATGCAGCCATACCTCCAGGTAGGAGGTGGGGTGATATAGAGTGATCGTCCCAAGGAGGAGGGGCAGGATCCTTGAGGTACCCAACCTCTTGGATGAGACCTTGCTACAGGAGCCCCGATGTGGAGTAGCAGGAAATGACTGATTGGGTATAGACAGATGCGGATGGAGAGGCAGAGAGAGTGACAGTGCAGGGAATCCTAGGACAGCGCATAGCTAGCAGGCTGCAGCAATGTGAGAGGCACAAGTGTTTTGCATAGTGCTAGGTGGCACAGGGAGGTGTGTAATGGTGAGAGATGCATGGAGATGTTGCAGTGGTGTAGATGTCAGAGAGGGAGCACTTGTCAGCAATAGGTAGAGCTTCGGCATCAGAGTATGTTCCTAGCCCAACAAAGTGGTCAGTTGGGAGTATTTTTGTTCCAAGTGTTGTTGGAGCAAGTGGACCAGGTAGATGTGTTGCATGCAGAACATTCCATAGTTACAGGATCGGGTTCGAGAGGAAGCCTTTCTTGTTGAGAGGGAGTGTTGAAAAATGTGCAACAAGAAATGCTAAATTTAGAATGTGCTAAAAATAGACCTGCTAAAAATAGCATGTCTAAAAATAGTAGTTTGGCTAGTGAGGTCATTGGTCACATTGGGTGAGATGTGAAACTGCTAAAAATAGAAAGTTCTAAAAATAGCATTTCTAGGTCCCTTCCTATTTATAGCAGTCCCTAGTCTATCTATAGGAAGTAAAATTAATTTTGGTCTTAACAGCAGTTGGAAATATTAATTAATTAATTCAGATGAATTAATTAGTTAAGGAAATTCGAATTTGAAGTCTTTGTGAGCATGCACATGAGTTGTCCCAGTGATTGAGGGAATAAGTATGAGTTTTGTAATGAGAGAATCAGTTGACTTAGTTCTAACTAGTCAATGCCAGTTAGATTATTTTAACAAGTTGTTAAATAATAAAATATAGTTTGTTAATGCTTGCATGCATGTGACAACTATTATTTTAGATAATTGAGAATTCACTCATGGATAACTATTGCATGTTAGTTTTGTCAGAGACCCAGTTGAGATCAGATGTGGGACAGTGTACTATCAGATGCTTGGATATTTCTAGTAAGTATTCCTTGCATGGAGAAGGATCAATTTCCAAGAGAAATACGTATTATAGGAGATTGGAGGACTTGTGGCCTATATAATGAGGCCTAGGTAGTCCATGATTTTCATCTTTTGGTTGAAGATCATCAGGATCTTCTGATTACAGAGAGAGCATGATAGCTATTGAGTTGATTCTTTTTGTATTGTGTTGAGGATCTCCAATTGATTGATAATACAGATAGGGGTTTTATGTTGGTGCTTTTCCCTAGATATATCTTTTGTTATGTGTGATTATTTCTCTTGATCAGTTATGCATGTTTCTACTTGATGTTTCTCATGAATTTGATTATGCTTCCGCTTAATGTTTTGTAGAAGTAGAACAAGTATTATGCTTTAGGACATTTCATATATCGGTTTATTCTACAGGTGAAATTTCTACAATCTGGTATCACCAAAGTTGGGTTGTCGGCTAGGGTGAAACTGGATCTCATCGAAGCAGAGAGGATCTCACTTGAGACCCTCACTTATTGAAAACTTGCCTAAGCCTCCAATCAAAATTTAGAGAGCAAATATCCAGATCTAATGCCTTCCCTTCCTCCTTCCTTCTTACTTTATAACTTTAGATTGGGCCTTTTCCAAGTTTCCAGAATTGAGATAATACCATTATCAAATACCATTGACAAATACCATCAGAAAATACCATCAACAAATAGCTTGGGAAAATACCATTTCCTTCCTAATTATTTATTAAAATACCCCTATTTTCGCCTTTTTATTATAAATAGAGTGTCCCCTTCTTCCAAAACTCCCCTTGCTGCTAGCCTAAGGGAACCATTAGAGATATTTTGAGTTCTAAAATGGGCCTCCTAAGAAATATTATAAAATAGTAGTGGAACTAATAAAATAAGATTACATTACATCATCAAATTTTAGAGGGAAAAAAGAAAAAACTACTTTTTCAACTCATATTCTCAGCTTCTTTCCCTATAGTTTTACTCAAATTTCGAGCCGGACCACTCACTGGATGCAAAATGTAATTTATCATCCAAGGCTTACCTATGTTGCATACTTTTGATGGATCTTGCTACATGAAAAATCAGAAATACATGAAAACATGATTGCAATCACAATTTTAATGTATTTCTCTTTTTTGATGTAGCAAGGTCCATCGAAAGTATGCAACATGGGCACTCCTTGAATGAGGAATTAAATCCCACAACCAATGAGTGTTCCTATTTGAAGTTTGAGAAAATCTGTAGGGAGATAATTTGAAAATACGAGTTGAAAAAATAGTCTTTTTAATTTTAATTTTATTTTTTAATCTTTTTACTTTTTCACTCCAAAAATGGTGAATCATCCCACATGGTTGAAATCATCATATTGAATCCTATTGGTTCTTATAAAGTTGATTTTGGTTGTACGTTTTTGTTTTAAGGCCCATTTTTTACCTCAAAATTTCTCTAATGACAAGGTCATCAAGCGTGTCATCATCCAATAGTCTGTTGGTCAGGGATATTACAGCCCTCCCCACCCAAAATTGCTTGCCCTCATTAAATTTAAGTGTTGGATGCTACAATATCCACTTTCCCTCCTAGGTGGCATCCTTAGAAGGTAAATATTTCCATCACACCCTAACAGTCCTACTTCTTAGCTTCCTTTCTTATACTTCCAAAGCCTCTTCTAGAATCAACTCAAGGTGCCCCTCTTCATCCAATGAAGGAAAGTAAGGTAATGAGATACTATGATTCCCAATAGTATTCTTCAAGCAAGAGACACAAAATAATTTTGTATCTTACTTTCTACTAGAAGCTCTAATTCATATGCCACTTCTCCTATTCTTCGGGTAATTCGATAGGGTCCATAAAATTGTGGTTTCAGTTTTTATGCCCCCTCTGCTTTAATGTGTACTATCGGTAAGGATGTAGATGAAGATACACTATATCTCCTACTTCAGGATTCCTCTCCAGTCTCTACCGATCTGCATATAATTTCTGTTGATTTTGGGTTATCTATAGGTTATCCTTAAGTTCGCTAAGAATACCTTGGAACTCTTGGATCCAATATTTAGTTAGTGGAGCTCGACTATCTCCAAATGTTGTATCTATAAAATACAATGCCTCATATCTATACAATGCTTGAAAGGGTGACATTCCAGTGGACATGTGGTGAGTAGTGTTATAACAATATTCTCCTAGATGTAATTGCTTCACCTATGCTCTTTGTTGTCCCATGACATAGTTCCGTAAGTACCCTTTTAGCCATTTATTCACTGCTTCTGTTTGTCCATATGTCTATGGGTGGTAGCTCGTGATAGGAGTGGGATTTGTACACACCAATATGAATAACTCATGCTAGAATTATCCCATGAATATGCTATCACAATCAGCGATGATGTTCTTCGGTAAACCATGCAGTCAGAACACTCCTTGGAATAATTCTGCTATCTGTGATGCAAATATTTTGGAGGAAATGGTGAAGAAGTGAGCATACTTCGTCAACCGATCTACCACAACAAAGATAAAATCTTTACCATGTGCTAAGGGTAGACGTATGATAAAATCTATGGAAACACTTTCCCATTTTTGCTTTTGAATGGGAAATAGTTGTAGAAAACCTGCTAGGTGTGTGTGTTTTGCCTTAATCTGTTGGTAGGTACTACACTCTTAATATATCTGATAATGTCTTCCTTGAGGTCCTTCCATGTGAATCTTTTCCTGGTAGTCCTATAAGTCTTCAGAAACCATGAGTGTCCCACTAGGGGAGAGTCGTGCGTTGTTTGCATGATCTTCACCTTCAGCTGGGACTCTGGTACTAAATATATGTAGTCTTTATAATAAATAATTTCATTGAAAACCCAGTATCGGCCATCTTGATACTTTCCATCAAGGATCTCACAAGTCGCCTGGTTTTTTGAGTATTCCACCAAAAGATGGGACTTCCAATTTGTTGCAACGTTTGAGAGAAAAGATAGTTGATCTCCTGGATAAGGCATCTGCTACTATGTTTCTCTTTTCTTTGATGTATTCAATCTCAAATTCATAGGCTTGGATCTTGCTTACCCAATTTTTCTGCCTCTTTTTCAACCCCTTATGATCTATTTTGACGGTAAACATGTTGCCCACCATATATGGCTAAAACTTGTCCAATACACGCATAATTGCCAACATTTCCTTATCATAGATAAAATAATCATGCTTGTAATATTTGAGTTTCCTACTCTCAAAAGAAATGGGATGATGATTATGTGTCAAAACAATTCTGATGCCTTCCTAGAGGCATCACACTCCAACACAATTGGCTAAGAGAAGTCTAATAAGGTTGTTAGAAAATTATATATTACAGAGCAATGGAACACAAAATATATTGCATAAATATAAACACAGAAAACACATAAAACAAGAGAGATGCAGATATACATGGTTCACCCAATTTGGGCTATGTCCATGAAGAAACAACTAGTCCTTTCTTTTATATTATCCAACAAACTAAAGAGATACAACCTATAGCAGATCCGCTATAATTCCCTCTTCACTCTCACATAGTCTCCTCTCTCTTTCTCACTCAGAATATAGATCTACATAGACGCAATACAATTCCCTCATATATAGAGAAGGGTTGCCTTCTAGGGAAAAAACCATAAATTAAACATAACTTCTACTGTCAGATCTTCACCTAATGAATGGCCCAAATTGACTATGAAATTACAACATTTTACAAGGCAATTTTACATCTATTTTTTGTGCTACCGCCCCCCCTGGACCCCCCTTGCAGCGCAAATATTACGGGTGATGTTGATGCCACATTTCGAACTAGGGTCCAATGCAGTGATACCTCTGAATGAAGAATATAATCATGCTCCACACACAACAATCTCCCACTTGGAGATTGATTATAGAAACTCTGTCGCTGCTTCATTTTCTGGACAATGACTCCACTTTGGACCTGGCTATTTCTCATCTTCTTCATCATACTTGAAGACCAATTAAAACTGAGCAGAATCTTAGTTTCTCCCTGGTTACAACTTTTGTTAACATATCTGCAGGATTCTGGCTAGTGTGTATATTTGCTAGCTTCAACTGTCCATCTTCCAACACTGACCATATGAAATGATACTTGAGTTGTATATGTTTTGCCTTGGAATGAAATGTAGAGTTATTTGCAAGATGTATGGCACTCTGGCTATCACTGTATAACCTACCCAACTCCTACTTCTTACCCAATTCGTCCAGAAACCTTTGTAACCAAATCATTTCTTTACTAGCCTCTGTAGCAGCAACATACTCTGCTTCCGTTGTTGAGAGTGCAACAATACTTTGCAGTTTTGAAACCCAACTGATAGTTGTTCCACCTATAGTAAACACATACCCTATTGTGCTCCTGTTGGGTCCCTATAATACTAGTGATTACCCCATTACTATTGTAGTTATACCCCTTATTAATATCATTGTGCCCCTATTGCCCTCATATTGTTATTACTGTGCCCCATAGAATCCCTCTATTGTTATTTTTGTGGCTTTATTATTATTGTTAGGTCGGCTGGTTTATATTGTGACTCCTTAGACTCCTATATATAGAAAAGAGGTTTTGTCATTTGAAATCATCCAAGAATTGTTCATCTATGTAATGTAAAGGAGGTTTCCCCCTTGAAGAGGCTAAATTCTAAGGCGTTGATCTATCTTTTCTATCTTTTCTTGAGCTGGTTTCATAACATTTGGTATCAGAGCTTTGGATTCTAGGGTTTCGCTGCTCCAAACAGACTCCTGAATTACATTCCAAACAGGTGACCTGGGGAAAATCGTCATAACTTTCTCTCTAGGGATCGGATTGAAATTTGGTAAGAAGGTATAGAAAGAGGACGGACTATAGTTTCTTGTATGCATTTTTCAGATCGAAAAGTCGAAACAGTGACTCGTGGCACGTCATACAAGTTCGCTCTATTGAACTAGTCTATAATCAAGTCACTGTGGGAGATTTCGCATAACTCTTCCTTGGAGAATCCAATTTGGGTCAAACTTGTGGCATTGGAAAGAGGACACAAAGGGCTACTACAGGTCACAAATTCATAACTAGATGATCGGAAAGTACAGAGATACATCAGAGGCAATATCGAGCTCCTACAAAGTGAAAAAAGGTGTGTAGATTTTCTTAAATTTTTGCTTAAGCTTGGTTTGAAAATTTATTTTGAAGGAATTCAAAGGGCATAGTAGAGCATTATTATCGGTAACTGATGCCCCGAGGAAAGAAAATGCAAACACCTAGTAACGAACCTGAAAGCTCTAGCATGACTCATGAAGAAGAGGAAGAAATGCAACATGATATATCAAAATTACAAGACCAAGTGCAACAACTGTCCCTTACACAAAAGGGAACAGAATCTAAGATGGATGGTTTAAAGAAAGATGTAGAAGCTAAGATGGATTGTTTAAAGAAAGGTGTAGAAGCTAAGATGAATGACGTGGAAGCTAAGATGGATGATTTGAAGATAGATTTGAAGACAGATATGGAAGAATTGAAGATAAATCTGAATAAGTTGCTACAAGAAAGGGTCACTAAGGGTGAAAGGGTAGTAAAGGAAACTCATGATGAGAACAAAAGAAATGTTAATCATGATTCCATAGACTCTAATGTTGGATCGAAGACCCACCATATTCCAAAAAATCGATATGAGGAAGTTTGATGGCAAGGATCCCGCAACATGGATATTACAGATGGAGCAATTTTTCGATCTCAATAATGTGCAAAACACATAAAAGGTACGTATGGAAACTTTATATTTGGAACCAAATCAAGTAATGGTAATCAATGGCTTTGCTCTCCGTAAACAATTTATCAACTTGGGCAATTTTTACGGAAGAATTGTAGCACTTATGAGGATACAAAAAAGTAACACTTTTTTTAGCCAGTTATAAAGTCTCAAACAAAAGGGTTCAATAATGGAGCACATTGAGGAGTTCCAAAAATTGAACACAAGGGTAAAAGATATTCCAGAGGAGCATAGGATTGATGTGTTCATAGGGTCTTTAAAGGATAATATACAACATGATGTTCGCCTTGGGAACCTGATTCATTAGAGAAGGCATTCAGGTTAGCAAGAAAAATGGAAAGCAAAATTATGGCAACCAGGAAGCATACCACTCACATCTATAAAGACGAAAGTGTTGTTGCCGCTAGTCTTCCACAACCTATAAGGTTGACACCACAACAATTGGAAGAAAAAAGAGCAAAAGGGCTTTGTTACAGTTGTGATAGCAAATACACTAAAGGTCATAAGTGTGCTGAGAAGAAATTATTCTACATAGATTGTGAAGAGGAAGAAGAAAAGGAGCAAGGAATGTCAAAAGAAGAGGATATACTCCAGGAACAAAGCCTAGATGAAGAACAAATGAATCCGACCATATCTTGTAATGCATTGGTGGGAATAACTACTCCTCAAACCATCAAGATAGAAGGAAAAATCAAGAAGAAAAAGGTAATAGTGTTGATTGATTCAGGAAGTACTCACAATTTATTTCATTGTAAGGTAGAAAGAGAATTGAATTGCTTCTTATATCCAGCATCAGAGTGTCAAGTGATGGTTGCAAATGGAGGAACAATAAATTTCTCTGGAAAGTGCCATAATATCAAGCTATCCATGGAGAATATGTATTGACTGGCCCAATGCTTTCCATTCCAATGGGAGATGCTGATGTTGTATTAGGAGTCCAATGGTTACAATACTTGGGTACAATAGCTTTTAATTTTCAAGGACTTTTCATGAAATTTTCTATGGAAGGAAAGGAAGTTGAATTAAGAGGTATTGCAGGGAAACCGGGAAAGATAATCAGCTCTAATGGTATGACAAAGCTTCTAAAAAAGGAACGAAAATGTGTAATTGCACAATTAAGTTCGATAGATGTTTCCACATTGGAATCATTTATTTCTCCAGATCTCAAAATAGTCTTGGACAATCATTCCAAGGTATTTGAGACTCCCAAAGGTCTCCCACCTATTCGTGATCATGATCATGCTATTCATCTGATTCCAGGAAGTGCTCCTCCAAACATCAAGCCATACAGATATCCCTATGCCAAAAAGAGTGAAATTGAACGTATGGTTGCAGAAATGCTAGAGGCTGGTATAATTCAACCAAGTCAAAGTTATATCTCTGCTCCAGTAGTATTGGTGCATAAGAAGGATGGATCATGGCGCATGTGTCCAGATTATAGGGAGCTCAACAAGCTCACTATTAAAGATAATTTTCACATTCCTATCATTGATGAATTACAGGATGAATTGCATGGATCAATTTACTTCACCAAGTTGGATCTTCGTTCAGGATATAATCAAATCAGAATGAAGACTGAAGACATTCTGAAAACAAAATTTAGAACTCATGAGGGTCATTATGAATTTTTGGTCATGCCTTTTGGCCTTACCAATGCACCCTCAACATTTCAAGGTTT
>APFE031560526.1:0-10462 GCA_000404065.3 Pinus taeda | reverse complement strand
AGTGTAGTGCATAAAAACTTAATAATTGGATAAGACAGATAGAGGTCTACTGTCAGATTCAGCGTATCAAAGAAGATGAGGCAAAGGTCTAGTTAGCATCTCTTCAACTGAGTGGCACTACTCTCGTTTGGTGGGATAGCAAGTTGCAGAAGGGCAGCAAAAAGTCAGGTAACATTCTTTCCTCTTGGTCCAGTTTTATTTATGCATTGAAAGACCAATTTTACCCTTTGGATTATAAACAAAAGGCACTAATGGAATGACGACATTTAAGGCAAGGTAAAGGCCAAAATGTATAAAGCTTCTTGAAGAATTTCTGAAACAAACATTGAATTTGGTCATCTCATTAGATTCACCTGAGACTGTAACTAAGTATGTTGGTGCGCTACATAGTTACCAAAGACACTCACTATTATTGTTCGAGCCTACTACAATTGATGTGCCCAACATAAAGGCAATTCATCTTGAAATCCAAGGCAAGAATGACAAAGATGATCAAGCAAAGAAAACACAGTTCAACCCTCAACGTGGCAAATTCCAGAAGAAAGACAAGGGGGAGGCTAAGAAGACTGTCGTAGCCAAGAAAGAGGACAAAGCAACGCCATCTTGCACGCATTGCAAGAGAGAAGGTCATGACGAGGACCACTGTTGGAAGCTACATCTGGAGCTGATACCAAAGAGATTAAGTGAAAAGGGCAAGCAAAAGACATGGCAACAATGCAACAAGGCCTTGGATCAAAATTTGGCGATGAGACATTGATCACAGTCGTGGGCGCAAAAGGTACTCCTTCTGTTAGTAATAATTTTGATTCAATGACAAGTACTAGTTATTTGTATGAGCCTGTAAGTAATGAGCGAAAGAGAATTGAATTATTCCACATTAGAGTTATTATAAAACACACAAAGGTGGAAACTCTGTTCGATTCAGGTTCCCAAGCAAATTTAATCTCAGAGTCCTTAGTGAAAAAAATTAGGCCTCGAAACTAAGCCTCATCCAAGTCCAAACCTGCTTGGTTGGGTAAGTGATAATGTAAAATTACAAGTAACCAAGTAGTGTAGGGCCAGATTTGTTATTGCTTCCAAATTAGTTGATGAGGTAGAGTTAGATGTTGTGCCTTTGGATATTTGTGGAATTATCTTGGGAAGTCCGTATATATATGACATAAAGGTAGTTTTCTTTCGGCACGAACATAAATACTACCTCACGAAGGATGGGGTATAACATATAGTCAGAACTCATCATACTAAAGTTAGTGCTAGCCTTGTAAGTGCAAGACAAATTAAACGGCTGGTTAATTCCAGTAAAGGGTGCATGCTCATGGTAATGAGAGCGAAAGAGGCCGAGACGACTGACGCTTTCAAAGGCTGTGATCCTGATCATAAGAAAGAATTATTTGAAAGTATTTCTGACTATGATGGATTGTTTCAGGAACCGAGAGGATTTCCCCCTAAACAAGAAATCCAACATGAAATCCATTTACAAAAAGATGCTCCTTTACCAAATATTGGCATGTACAGGATGGCTTCTGTTGAGATGGAGGAGATCAAGAAACATGTGCAAGAATTGCTAAATCAAGGGGTCATTAGACTGAGTTCTTCTCCATGTGGCTCATCGATTGTGTTGGTGCCAAAGAAAGATGACACATGGAGAATGTGCGTAGACTACATGGTGCTAAACAAAATTACGGTGAAGAATCGATACCCTCTCCCTTACATTGATGAATTGTTAGATTAGTTGAAAATTGATGTCTACTTTACAAAACTGGATTTGCGTAGTGGATATCACCAGGATAGAGTTGTAGAACAAGACATTTGGAAGACTACATTCAAAACCAAACAGGGGTTGTTCAAATGGATGGTGATGCCATTCATACTGTGTGATGCTCTGGCCACGTTTATGAGGGTAATGAATGATTTGTTTAGGCGTTTTCTTGATAATTTTGTGCTTGTATATCTGGACGATATTATTGTTTATATTAGGACATGAGATGAACATGTATGTCATGTGAAGAAAGTGCTTGATGTTCTGAAAAAAGAAAAAATATATGTAAAGTTGTCAAAGTGTGAGTTTGGGAAGACCTCTTTGGTTTATTTAGGTCACATAGTTAGTAATGGGCAATTGAAAATAGACCCCTCTAAGGTAGATGCGATTATGAAATGGCCTGATCCCACAAATGTTACATAGGTATGAAACTTTTTGGGTGCGATACAATATTGGAGAAGGTTCATTGCGAACTTCTTTGTTATCATAGACCCCTTACACGCATTGACAAGTGTGAAGCAGGCCTTTCAGTGGGGAGGAAAGCAGCAAAAATCCTTCGACACGTTGAACAAGAAGATCAACACAACACCAGTGCTAGCCTTACCAAACCTTCAACGGACATGCCATGCGCGTTGTATTGATGCTGCAAAGGAAGCATGTATCTTACCATTCATATACTTTCTCCCAGGTTGTTGTGATTATCCCATGTACGACAGGGAGTTGTACGCCTTGGTACAGAGTGTAAAGAAGTGGAAACACTACCTGATCGGCAAGGAGACCATCATCCATATGGATCATCAGCCCTTGCAGTACCTTCAGTCACAGACCAAGCTTCAACAAGCCCATTAGATGGACGAGATTCCTCCAGCAGTTTCATCTGGTATAAAATACAAGAAGGGTGCCAACAACAAAGTAGCAGATATGCTTTCTCGCCCTCCTATTTCTGCATATGTAGTTTTTCAAAATTCTTCTTTATTGTTAGAAGGTTTTGCTAAGCAATATGCTAACGATAATGATTTTAAAGAGTTTTATGCAAAATTGACTCGTGGATTGCAGGTGGACAATTATTATTTGCACGGAAAACTATTGTATCACCTTGGAAAACTGTGCATACCCATTGATGAAAGAGTACATGTAATCCAAGAGGCTCATACCTCTCTTGTGTCTAGTAATTTTGGGGTTGAAAAAACTTTATGTCATTTACAAAGGTTTTTTTTTGCCTCATATGAAAAAAATTGTGACTCGCATTGTAAAGGGTTGTGTGTTGTGTTATGTTTCAAAGCCCTATAATAGAAAACTTGGGCTCTACACACCAGTCCCTATTCCGAGTCAACCATGGGAAAGTGTGTCCATGGATTTTGTAGGTGGTTTGCCTATGTATAGGAAAGGTCATGACTATTTGTATGTCATCATGGATCGTTTTAGTAAAATGTGTATTTTAATGCCTTGTAAAAAGCAGGTCACTACTGAGCAGACTGCTTATCTTTTCTTTCAGCATGTTTGGGTCCATTTTGGGTTGCCCACATCTATTGTGTCAGATAGAGACTCTCGCTTCCTTGGAGAGTTTTGGACCAGCTTGTGGAGAATGAGGACAATAAGCTAAAAAGAAGTACAACATTTCATTGTCAAACTGATGGGCAAACAAAGGTCGTCATCCACACGGTGGTACACTTGTTACGAGGCTATTGTGGAAAAAAACCCAAGTTGTGGGATGAACAACTTCCTTATGTGCAGCATGCATACAATCGAGTATCACATTCATCCACATAGATCTCACCGTTCGGGACATGTTTTGGTTACCTACCAAGGAATCCCTTAGACATGGTCTTTGGGAAAGATGAGGATGGCAATGGATGAGATGATAGGGGAAAATCACGGAAGTTTATTCAACAATTAGAGGTGATTCATTAGGCAGTATAAGAGCAATTGGAGAAGAGTCAAGCTCGGTATAAAGCTCAACATGATAAGCACCGAGTTGACCATCAATTTCAAGTTGGGGACAAGGTATGGCTCCACATCAACAAGGATAGAATGAAGGGATAAGGGAAGAAACTGAGACCCATTTGATATGGTCCCTTCACCATATTGGCAAAGATTGGAGACAATGCTTTTCGTCTTGACTTGCCTGTTTATATGCAAATGTACTCAATAGTGAATGTTGAAAACCTGAAGCTTGATGTACCTCCATTGATTATGGATATCGAAGAAGTTGCACATATTCCTATAGTGGATGATTTTGCACCAGAGTATCTAGACAAGTTTCCCGTAGATATCATTCTCGACAAGAAAACCAGAACTTCACGATGGGGAGATGTGGAGTACATTCGAGATGGCTTCAAAGGAATGCATCCAAGTAAAGCTTTATGGATGGAGAAAGAGAAAGTGAGGGATCAATTTACTTACTTTCCAATTGACTGAAATGGATTTTGGCAATCCAAAAGCTCTTAGTGGGGAGGATTGATCTAGGTGTATCTCTAAAAAGTACCCGTGGCATGGTAAAAAGGCTCAAAACTCAAAGTGACAGAAAATATATAAATGTAGCATCAGATTGAAGTGCTCGTCATCCTGATTCCAATGGTGTGAACGACACTCAAATCCGAGTTCATATGAAGAAGTTAGAGCAAGTCAAAGATCAAGTTTGACTTGGGCAGGTGGTAGGAGGAAGTGACATGGAAAAACTCTCAGTGAATGGGGAAGCGCCAAGTAGCAGGCCACCATTGGCCCCGCATATCATTGATCGCAAAAGGTTGAGGTCTGCGGGTTAAAGAATCAACCCCCAGCACTATCGGGTTGCGATTGTGTCACAATCACAGATCGGAGGCAAATAAACGGCTACTAATCAACCTCGACAGAGTTAGGTTGTGATGCGATATCACATATCGCACATCACACCATGTAGTATCCTGATAACAAGTACACCCCTGTTCCGCCAATTGTGATTCGCGATCTCTACATCGATGGGTTATCAACACGAATAAAGTCGTCAGGATTCAGGGAATACGCCGATTCATGTGAAAACAATGTTAAAACAAATTTTATATGTTTAAACAAGTTTAGTTACCTACGTACTATTCATGACTGAGGAATATCTGTTGGAAAATTCCGGCCTGCTAAAATTTGTCATATGGTTGGGAACTACCCAAAATTGAAGAATCAACCAATCAAGTTATATATATGGGACTGTTTGTATAGGAAAAAGGAGGAGATTGGATGATAGTTCAGAACATTGTACACAACAGTAACCCAACCTGGAAGCAGGGGTCGAAACCTCGCCTTGAGTAGCAGGGAGGTTCTGAGAGGGTGCAGAAAGCTCGATTATCCGAATTGGGTGTTTGAATAGGAGTTTTTGCACGATTTTTCACCAGGATTTCGTTGATAACATCTGTTTTCTAAAGCTAGGCTCTCCATTCTTCATCCATCTTCTAGCTTGGAGGTATAAGGATTGTAAATGAATGTTGCTTGTATTTTTATCTCTTTTATTCCACTTAATGAAAGAAGGCCTCCCCACTATTGAGCAGGGCCCGAAGACGTAGTCCAAATTGGACAAACTCCGTAATCAAATATTTGTTACATGGTTTCTTACCTATCATGTTATTTCCGCATTGTTTTATGTGCTTTTAAGTTCCATGGTTAATAAGCTATGGTTCATTGAGGCATTTATAAGTAAAATATCTTGGATCATACAGTCAGTCATGAAACAATTAACAAGAAAAGGGTTCTCACATCAAGACCTTGTACTCCATTTGAAAATGAGCATACATGTACAACAATTCCACATTGAAGTACCCAAAGAAAGCTTTCCTCAAAAGACATAATGAGAAAATACAAACATGAGCTGCACCATAGAAGTCACAGTTATTGTCGATAACATATGAAGACTAGAAAACCCCTATAAGGTGCTCCCCATGCTCAAAACCCTTCAATAATTGCTTCAAACCATTGATTGTCCCTAGCACCCATAGAATCAAACTTGCAAAAATTCCTTCTAGAAGTGCTCCAATCAGTAAATAGAGGCTTCCATTGGATTAGAATGCCTAAAAAACCTTGTCTGGGCTCTTCTTGGGCTCAAAGACAAAAAATTCATCAAGTAATGTCTCTCCCGAGTTTTCCCTGCTATTTGTCATCCAAATTGGTTGAACCCACAAACTGAGCAACATTTTTGCCCTTTTATCCACTCGGGAGGTGAAAAATTCCCCCGCAATAGGTGCAAATTGCCACTTCTTTTAAATTCCCAATAACCCCTTGAGCGCAAAAATATGGCCACATGGCGTGCCATAAGGCCACGGGTTGGGCCAACGGTCTACCCTTGTTAGCCTTAGCGCCTTGAGGGATAGCGCCCCCGTTGCGCTAGCCCTCAATTTTTCTGCCATCATTTACACATAAACAATATGGTTGGGGGCCGAGGCTAATCACCCGCCCCCGTCATTGTATCCCTTTACCTTTCCACCAGAGGTTATATGTGGCACCATAGGACCTGGGCTAGGGCTTATAGCTCGCCCCCTCCACCAATCTCTTGAAGTCCTCAACACTCAGTCTTGCCGCTTGTTCCGTGACTAAGGGCTAGCCCCCATCACTCCATTGCTCCGTCCACCTTTACACTAGGGTCTTATGGTGCTTAACATGACTGGGGATCAGGGCTCATGTCGGACCCTTCCTCCCAAATGCACCATGGCATAAACTTTAAATGGAAGCGATCACGTGTAAGGGTAAGAACCAACCATAGGCAAGTTGGTAGAGGATCTGAGCTATGTTGTGGCAGTTCATCGATTCGTTCCTACTGAGGCCATCCGCCTTAACAAAATTTTAGCCATGTGGAGCCGCCACGTGTTTCTGACTCCCATTGAGGCCATGTGCAGCCTTCCATCGGGCCAACCAAACATTAAAAAAAAAAAAAAAAAAAAAAAAAAAAAAAAAAAAAAAAAAAAAAAAAAAAAAAAAAAAAAAAAAAAACTAATAATATTCAACCACCTATTCCTGTACGATATCGACATGTGGTGAGTTGTGGTTGGTTGACCGTATGCCTAGTAGGCATGGTTACATTAGCAGTACGAACTTCCCAATTAGCACAACTGCAAAACTTTTAGTTGTTGAGCCAAACAATCAGAACATCATAAATTTATCTTACGACATCAGATTGAGGTGATTCAAGTGTCGTTGGAATCAGAACGATGAGCACTACGATCTCGAACTAGTTTTGAAATATTCTGTGCACTTTCATTTTTTGAGCAAAAAATTGATCTTCGGATTAGTCCAAGTGCTCCTGGCATGGTTCTTTCTTTTGATACCATGATAGCCCCAAGAAAATTCCTATTCATTGTAAATAATTAACATACTTTGATTTTAAATATAAAAAGGATGAGTTATGGTATATATATTTCAGATCTTGGTGAGGAGGTTTCTTAGGGAGTTAAAGATGTGGTTATTAATATTAGTAATGACTTGACTGGTGGACTTAATGGAGTTGATTGTATTATTAATGTAGCTAAAAAAATAAGGACATGGCATGTCCATGTTTCCCAATAACTATAAGCAAAGAAAAGGACAAAAATCAAATGTAAAAGTATGGGTTATGTTGGCCTAGAAGAGAGAACCATGGTGATTGAGATTAGGAGGAAACCATCGACGGTTGCAATAGAAGTAGTGGGAGGAATTATGGAGAGACCATTATTCGACACATGAGAAAGGACTTTCAATTAGCTATAACAACCATGGGCAGTGAATGTAGAGATAGGTTCTTAATGGTTTTGAGCATTACTAGAATAGAGAAATTTCTAAAAAAGAGTAGAGAGGACACGACTTGAAGGGCACACGAGAAGGCGTGAGTTACAACACTGGCAGAGGAGAGAGAGGTATCTCAACTTCATCTCTAAGAATAAATTAGAGGAGGAGGTGGAGGGACACAAAAGAGCCCTCGTAGGGTATTGAATACCCTAGACAAAGAAAGAGGAAGAAGCCAAGTGCAGGGGTTGAGTGAAAGAAATCTTTGCATCACCAGGGATAGAGAAGTGGATAGTGTAATTCGATTGAGCACTAGAGGAGGAGAAGGACACACTTCTTAGGTGAGTAGTAGTCTATGGATTCCTTGATTGATTAGAAGGTGAAGATAAGTTAAACTCTAGATTCCTTTTACAGCTAGGGTGGAGGCTTGGTTCTTAGGTTCCTGGTGAGAAGTGTTCTAAGGTCTCCCTTTGCTTGTTTCCTAGTTTTATAGTGTGTTCTAAATTCCTAGGATTAGGTGGAATAGATGTGCACTTATTCTCGAGGATGAAGGTGAAAATCCCTTGGATTCCTTTGTTTTGGATGAGGGTAGAGGTGATTTAACCTCTGAACTCCCTTATTTGGTTGTTAGATGGGGATAGGAGGATCTTTGGACTCCCAATGTTATGAAAGTATGATAAGTCCCTTGAAGCACCCTTCCTCAAGCTCTAAAATTTGGCTCAGGGGTGACAATTGCGAGTAAAAAAAAATGGTTGCAGCTCGTGTATGGTTGGGTGGAGAGTTAGAATCCCAATCTCAATTGCTTGGATTACTTCATTTTTCATATAAGTGTTCTTAAAACCTATATGCATGTAAAACTTTTGACTTTGGTTATTATATTATGAGTGCTTCTTATACCTTGTGTACCAAGGATTTCCAAATGGATGTTTGTTGTTTTTGTATAAGTGTTATTGAATTCCATTTATGTGTTTAGCTATGGTCTCAATGCATGGTTTGATGATAGGAATTGTATTTTCTGTACAAATATGGATTCAAAACCTTTTGTGTATATATATGAAGAATGGATTGATTTTGGTGTTTTATTATGGATCCTAGATGTTGGCTTGACACCTTGAATAGGATAGATAGGTGGATCTTTGTATTAATTTAGGCCTGAACTCATTTAAATGCATTAAGTGTTTAATACTTGTTAAATATGATGATTAAAAATGGCCTTGATAATATTGGGAAGTATAGTTCCTGTATGACAGATAATTACTGAATTCATGCATGTTTTGGATTGAGTTAAGTCCCTGTGTTAATATGGGTACAAAGAATGGTTAAGGGCACATATGTATTTGAATATGTGAACGAGTTATTACTTGAGTTTGGAGTAATATTTGAGTTTCCCAAGTGTGAGGATGCGGAAAGACGTTTGTAATAATTATTTTTCTATTATAGGAATGACCCATAGGCCTTGGTTTGTAAATTATAAAATCCAAGAGGGTTAGCTTGGTTTTGTGAGACTATATATAAATATGTATTATCAGGTTATGCCAAGTCCTTATTGAAGCTCAGAAGGGATAGTGCTCCCATTTTCATATATAGTGTATATGCATGTGAGGTGGGGCTAAGTTGAGGCCTAACTAAGCTTAGGAGAGATAACCCTTCGATTATGTACATATATAAAGAGATACAATTATATGTTTATAGGTTGAGTCGAGCCAAGGTAACGTAAACTCATGAGAGGTAGTGTGATATATTATTATATATATTATATATATATATATATATATATAATATATATTAGTCGTATGGCGGAGTTGTTATTAAGCTCACGAGATATTGTGACCATGTGTGAGTAGTGCATAGGAGAAGGACCACGAGGAGCTTACATATATAGATATGTGTTTACATCGATCCCTTAGGCAAAGGACCCATTAACTGTATGCAATATTACTTGTAAGTGTGCAAGGAAGGATAGAGGACTTAAGTGCTAGAGAGTTGAACTCGAGCCTTGATGAACACATATGAATAGGTGCCCTGACTAAGTGCAGGGAGGAAGGAGGGTTTGGCATAAGATAGGAAGCAAATCTAACAAGAGACGGTCTTATTCCCATCTCGAGACTTATTTCCTTAGAGGTTTAAAGAGGAGGCTTGATTGAGACTCCCGATATTTAATCACAAAGGTGATGTGGTGTGGGGGCCTAATTGGTTGGAGTCATGTGTAAGGTCACGTACACACGCCAAGTTAGATGATATTTTGGCAAATGTTGAATCAAACCCCCAAATCACCATTGATTTATGATGGGAATAAAATGATTTGCGAGGGGTCGAGAGCTTAGTGGGGCCCATGGCCAACATGGCACATGTCATAGAAGGAGATTGACATGGTGTTATCATGGTGTGCCACATGGCACCTTGATTCAATGTTTTTACAGGTCTAAGAGGGATTAAATCATGTGACATGTGATGCTCGCGAATGAGGCCACATGGAGGGTGACATCGCCCTGGCAGAAAGGATCCTTGATGTCACCCCGACACCTTGTCCTCAATGATTTCTGGTGAAGTTAGGTGCAATCCTACCGGGATTAATTCTCAGGGTGTGGTGGCAGTTGTTACACTGAAATTTGTCACCATGACTATCTGCAGTTAATATGGCTCCATCAATAGTCATATCATCCTCCTTGTCAAGCCTTATACCTCTGCTCTCCATGTCAAACTTCAAAAAGAGAGAAAGTCATTAAAAAAACATGTTTATCTCTGGGTATGCAGGTTCTCTCTACCTTGCCTATGTGTATGCATCCCAAGCCATTGTACCTGCATACTTGTACGCTCTGTAAGTCAAGGGATGGGTGCGTACTCCTATAAAGGTCAAAAGGCACGAGTTTCATCTTAAAAAAGTTACTTGTGGTCACTTCTAGAGCTTTCTAGAAGAGTGTTTGACGTGTATTGACTGCCTCCAGATGGTTCATGCATCCCTATGATAGAGGAACTTATCCCATC
>APFE031560514.1:0-21663 GCA_000404065.3 Pinus taeda | reverse complement strand
GTTGCAAAACAGAAAACATATAGTTAACCCATGATATGGAAGATTTTCTTTGTTAGGTTGTTTTATTTGGTTGCAAAGCAGAAGACATATTGTTAACCCATGATATAGAATACTTCTGTAACGGGATAGCCAAAAGCATAAGAGTATGGAGACACACAAATTTCCCACAGCGCCGCTCGCACTCCAATTTCATTGTCCACAGGTCATGGCTTCGCTTGTTGTCGTGGTTCAAGTTTTGTGTGCTTTTGGTTAGTGTAATGATTTTGGTTTGGCGTCGCTTTGATTCCAATTTGATTTTTTATACGGTTTGGCTAGATTGCCAAGTTTAACATGGTTCAGAGTTTTATAAGCGTTTGGTTAGTGTAATGATTTGGGTCGGCAATGATTAGGTTTGATTAAAATTTATATTTTTTTTATAGGGTTTAGATAAATTTTGTCATGAAGTTTTTATATATAAACATAAAGAAATGTGAAAATAAATTGTAAAAAATCAATATTAATAAAATAAAAACTATCACAGATATGAAAACTGCAAAGATAGATTCCACATTTGAATTGTAACATGAAATTATAGATTTTGATTTATAGACTTGGTTATTGACCATAAAATTCAATAAAATCTACAGAACCTCAAAATCTTATAATCCACCAAAATTAAAACCTGTTCAACAAACCTTGTAACATAACCCTTAATAAGCAATAAAGGTAAACACTCGGCTCCCGTGACCTGCCTTGCGTGTGATCCAAACGACGACTGGTTGTACTCGGGGTCGTCGGATAAGAGCGCAAAGGTGTGGAATGTGTGGGTCAAGTGTATCGAGACTATCGAATCCCACACCGATTCCGTCAATGTCGTCGTTATGCGTCGCGACAGCCTTCTCTTCACCGGATCTGATGCCGGCACGGTGAAGGTATGGAGGCGGCTAGGTCGTGGCTAACGGAAGCACGAACTAATCATGACTCTTAACATGTTGCTCGATTGGTCTGTACGCAGGATGTTACGATGGATATATTCATTATCTGAAGGAAGAACAATTCTCTGACCAAATATTTACATTACCCGGACCTTTTAAGAGGCCATCTTCACTTCATTCTCTGTCTGTTAACCCTTTCCCGTTTTGTTTGTTGGTGAGTAACTCATGTTATTTTTTTAGTTTGTTGTCGGGTAATTTATGGTAACTGTATTTATTTATATTTGTTATTATTAGTTTTTATATAATTATTGTTAACTTTCAAATTGATTGGTTTTTTTATTAAATTTATAACAAAAAGTATTCACAAATATGTTAAAATGTATTCGAAAAATAAAAAGTAATTATCTATATGGTGTAAATGTTACCATACAACTTTCAAATTTATAATAAAAAAACTGTTTAGAAATTAATTTTTGCAATAATATTAAAAAATAATATTTATTTTTTCACACTTAAATATAAATTATAAATTGTATGGATTAATGATTCTAAATACTACAATAAAACTTTCAAATTTATAATCAAAAACTATTTAAAAATTAATTTTTGTAATAATATTAAAAAATAAATATTTATTTTTTCACACTTAAATATTATAAATTATAAGTATGGGTCAATGATTCTAAATGTTTAGAAACTTTATTTTATAATTAGATGGTATAAAAAATAAAACTAAAATTACGAATAAAACATTAATACTAAACTTTATTCTAAAATTCTATAAACTTTAGTTTATATTACATTGTATAAAAAAATACAAAAATAAAAATAAAAATAAAATTACCAATAAAACATGAACGACGGTTTATTTTTATCAGTCAAATATTCCCTCCTATCCTACTTGTAAACCAACAATCCAATGAAACTGGTTAAACATTACTACCTGTAAACCAACAATCCAATCCAATGCAACTGGTTAAACATTACTACTGGAAGGACGATTATTTTAACAGCAGCTTCATCAATCAGAGTCGTCGCCTGAAAGAGAACCATACCTCTCTCCAATCTTGGTGAACCACTTGTACACTTCATACATGGACGGCCTTCCATCCGGATTATAATTCACACATCGAAACGTCACCCGCATCACCTCTGCAACTACTGAACTCTCTTCCTCAGCCAACACAACGATCTGATTGGCGTGGCAGCTTTGTGTTGCGGGCGCTACACAACCAATGCGCTGCATAAAGACGGCGTGTCCATTCATCTGATGATACACCCATCTGATGATTGCCATCACAGCTTTCTGTTCTGGGCTCAACGCAACGGATGCCCTCGTTTGCAAAAAGGCGGCGTATCCATTCATCTGATGATACACTGATCTCATTCGCACAATAGTTTTGTATCGCCTGCTCTACACAATCGCCCTCATGCGCAAAACGACCATGTACCCATTCAAGGAAAGTCATTTCCCTTCTACTTTCTTCATCCATTACCGTGTCACAAGGCCTTAAACCTGTCACTATCTCTAACACAAGTATCCCAAAACTGTACACATCGCCTTTCAATGTCGCAACAGACGAGTTCCTCCACACTTCTGGAGCATCGTACCCAAACTCCTCCACAAGCTGATCATCCTCTCCAGACGAAGAAATGGGAACACGAGTGTCCTCCGCATTCAAAAGTCTGGCCAATCCAAATCCACTTATGTGCGCTTCGTACTTTTCATCCAGAAAGATGACTCCACTGCTTATATTGCGATGCACGACGTGCGGATTGCGCAGCTGTGGTGTAGCCATGCCAATCCTCTTGCTGTGCCTATACAGATCTTCAGTCTCGTCTCCAAGTCGAGCGTATGCTGTTCGCCTCGAACGCCATGGAGGCAGTTGACCAACAGCTTCTCTTCGTCTGCAATGCAGTAGCCCAGAAGAGGAACAAGATTTCGGTGCCTAAGGTGGGCCAATGCCGTCATCTCGCACTTGAAATCTTTTTCAGTCTGTACTGAACATGGCCGGAGTCCTTTTACTGCCAGCAAAGATTGATCTGGCAGTTTGCCTTTGTAGATTATACCTGTCCTTCCCTGCAAAACGATATTGTCTTCGCTGAAGTTGCCAGTGACCGCCACAAGATCACCCAATCTCATCTTCCTGATGGGCATCTCGAACGAGCAAACTTTAACAGATCTCCGAGCTCGGACATATTTCTGCCAATCGTTGGGCTCATTGGTACTTGGCGGTGGGATTTTGACAGATATTCTGCTTTTTGCTTTAGAAATCATCCACTGAAGACCAAGTAAAATCCAGACATATAACACTATGCCAAACAGAAGAAAAGCCGCGACAACCATGGGATTTACTGGCCCGTTGGTCGATTCGCATGCTTTCGAAAGGGGAGGCCCACATAGCCCAGGGTTACCCTGAAAATTAGAGGCAGAAAAATTGTGAGGGAATGAAGGTATATTTCCAGTAAGCTTGTTGTTTGCTACATTGAAGTCCTTGAAAGTCGAAACGGTCGGACCGTGTCAATTGCCAGGGAATTTCCCCTGTAATTTGATTTCCATTCAGGTGGAGGATATTGAGGTATGTGCAATTATGAAGCTCAGCAGGAATAGGTCCCGTAAACTTGTTCTGGGAGAGATCAATGGTTACCAGAAAAGGAAGCCATTGGCAGAGCTCCTTGGGAATGGTACCCGTAAGACTGTTTTGAGAGAGAATCAAGCTCGTCATACTCTTGCAGTACTGTACTCCAGATGGAAACTCACCTTGAAGCCCCATATCTTGAAACGAAATTGACAGCACTTTGTCATCATCATTATGCCAACAAGTAATTCCCAGAAAATTGCAAATAAATCCCTTGGTAGTGTTCTCGAAGTGCCAGGTGTAGAGGTTCCCCAGAGGGTCCTTCAATTCCTTGAAAGTAGTCTGAAGACACTGTACATCATTTCCTGAAGAAATTGTCTGGGACGAAATGAGGCATATCAGTTGGAAAATCACTAGCATGACCCCCAGAAAGCCCAAACACCCAAAACTTGTCATGGCCTAATCAGTGCTCTCCTGTCGTTTCAAACACAATCCTGTACCTGCCTAATCTCAACAAATGGCTGCTGCTCACCCAGCTCGAACAGGATTGCTGCTATCCGAGTGCAAGCATGAATCTCGCTTACTCAGGTTAATGTCTCATTGGCCAGCCCTTAATTATAATACCCACAACAAATTTTCCACATCAGAAAATGAAAATTGAGAAATCCATGAGATGGACAAACGAAAGGGGTGTCGCCGTGTGCGTCTTGTCTTCTGGTGTGTACTTTTCGCGGGCAGCTTCCGATGGCAAATCCATGGCGACTGCTACGTCTTTTCCACTGCATCGTAGTCAAAACGGCTGCTACGCCTTCTCCACTGCATCCTAGTCAAAACGGCATCATCCTGCACCCCTTTGATGACCTCAAATTTTAACGAGGACTCTAAACGTGAACGGATGTTATTAATTTTATAGGCAATCTACAAATTTCACATAACTTTTAATCTATTTATTTATTTATTAGGTTTTTTATTTTTCTATTTTATAATAATGTTTTCTTAATTTTAAATTTACGATAATCTTTATAAATTTAATTAGTTTCTTATTATCTTACCAAATTCACATACTTTAATCTATTTATTTATTTATTAGGTTTTTTATTTTCATTTTTTAAAATGTTTTGTTAAATTTAATTTCGATAATCTTTATAAATTAATTTAGTTATTATTATTTTTTTTAAATAAGATTAAACTATTGATATAATACAAAAGTAGTTACAGAGTTTTCTGGCCGTAAAGGGACCCGGCCTTAATCAGCATGCAGCCATGAACATTGTCTGAGACTGCTCCAACAAAGGGGAAACCAGTCTGAAAGAGAAAAAGAAGTCCAAAAAGACAACAGATCTAACCACAGTTTTCTGAAGAGATTACACTATCAAAAAACAACATTACAAAACCACCCAGAAAACAACAGTTTGTCCGGGCTGGAACGCCAACCCTCAGAAAACTCTGAGGCCACATAAGACAAGACAGAACTAAACCAAGAACTAAGAGGAGTGCCACCTAGCAGACGTGACACATGCAACAAATTCCTCCGTGGCAAGGTCCTCCACAATAAGACAAGCCCAATCATCCGTGTTGTCCGCCTTGCCACGTCCCGCCGCCTGATGACCTCCCTCCCTGCTGCTGGTTTCCACCTACGGGCCCGACGTGTCCTCCATGCGACTTTCCACGGCCTGCGTGTCACTTTGAAGGCTGAAGTCATCATGCGAGCTGCCAGCAATGGCCTTCCCATGACGTTTGTTCCGACCACCATTACCACCTTGTTCTTCATCATTGCCTTTGTTCCGACTTGGACCAGCTCTGTGCATCTCCTCCATGGAAATTGTCATGGGGATGTGCTACTCAGTCTCTTCTGTGATGGAGATGGAGACAGTGGCAACAATGACCGGGCAGTTCAAAGAGCTGTGGAACCGGAACTGCATCGTGTGAGAGACCTAGTGCAGAGGCAGAGGAAAGGGTGCAGTGCGAACAGTGGCCTCTTCGCAACTAGAGCAATGGAGGCCTGCTCTGCCTCAATCGCTTCTGGTATTCATATACTAGGGATTTTCAGCAGAGGAGGCCGGGGAAACTGAATTACGTTGATGTAGAGCCTCGGAGCGAGAGCTACCTCCTTGCATGCCACCGCGTCTGCTACACATGCGGTGGCGAACCATGGTGGAAATAAGAGCAGAGAAAGAGTCAGGGGAAGCAGAAGGAGAATAGGCAGAGGAATTTTGCGCAGAGGTAACAGAATGCTGGAGTACAAGAGCCAAGTTACAGAGATTTGTTTGGGAATGGTGGTAAACATTGCCCAAGTCAAGGCAGCACACAATCTAGCAGCGGCGTCCCATGCTGGTTCTCTCAATTGGCTCTTCCGCCTACAGAGGGCAAGCACAATGAAACAGGGGCAGAATGACTGGAATGTTTTCTGGCGCCATGGTTAAACAAGGAATGGCTCTGCCTCGACTGTAGCAGGCATTTATTGCCCCATGCGAGGTGCCCTGAGTATCATTTACTCTGATCTTGGGATGGTTGCAGAGGGCCATGTGGCCACCCCATCCGTCGTCGCCCCATCTCATCACCGTAAACGCATTAATGAACACCCGCATCCAGGGATTGAGCTTCCTGATGCACTAGGTCAGTGCAAATTTGCAGTTGATTTTGGTCATCTATGATGTCGAGAAGACCGTAGTGTAGGATCTGGTCCTGATCTGTCCCAATGTTTGCTAAAAGATCAACAACTTTGTTACTGTCTCTTTTGACATGAATAAAAGTTATTGCTCTCCTATCTTTTATCCATTTCTCTATTGTTTCAAGCCTGGTCATTAATCTCCGGCTGTTGGCGACTCGTGAAGCCGTGCTTCCTTGTTGTATTTGAATGGCCATATTGATGAGGATTTGAATGTCCCCTTCTATAAGGATGGGATAAAAGTTATGTTGGTCAGCTAGCTTCATACCTTGCCACAAGCCTTCGAGTTCTGCAGAGTTGTTCGTGTCCCATCCAATGGAGCCATAAAAAGATAATAGGGGTTGGCCCTCATGATTTCTAAATATGCCTCCATATCCTGCTTTGCCCAAGTTGCCTTTGGAGGCACCATCGAAATTTAACTTAATCACTCGTGTTGGGGGGAGTGACCAATGTGAAAGTTGTCTGGTTGTGATGCTGGTTCTATTGGTATTCAATAGTGCTTGTGGGAGCTGTGGGTTCCAGTTAGCCCATATGCTTAATTCTTGTGGCTGGGTCGGAAAGTCCTCCGTTGTCCATTGATGCAATGCAAGAGTTTCCTTGATGTTCTGACATAGGTTAGTCCATATGATTTCTAATGAAGTTTTGTGATTTTTGAAAATTCGCTTATTTCTTTCCTTCCAGATTGTCCATAGAAGGAGACCTGGCAAGATTGTCCATAACTTGTTGAGAATTTTGCTGTTGTAGGGCTTTGGAGTCCAGTTGCGAATGGTGCTTCTTATATCCCTAAGGAGTCTGCATGGTCTCTGGCATCTGAAAGTGAGCTTTTCCTAGAGTTGATTGGCCATGTGGCAGGAGTCCATGAGGTGCTGAATAGTTTCTTCATTATTTTGACAGTTGGGATAGTAAGAAGGACCATGAAATCCTCTTTTAATTAAGTTATCCCATGTGAGAATTCTTTGATGATACAGCAGCCAGATAAAAGTGGAGACTTTGGGCCAGATCCCTGTAGTCCATATACAATGCCAAGTAGGATCTATTGGTTCCGGAGTTTGGCACATTATCTGGTATGCTTCTTTGGTGGTGTATGTGCCTTTCAGTATATAACCCCATCTTAGAACATCGCTTCCTGTGTGGACTCTGATTCTTCTACTGGTGAGCTCTTTGTGTAGCTCCATGTTATGAGCTTCTGTTTCTTGTTGTGCTATTTTCCTTACCGGTTTCCATTGTCTGAATCCCTATATAATGCTAGGAGTCCATAAATGTGCTACATTGTCTACCTGGTTAATGTTGTTTGCATGATAATTTGTGTCTGATAAGAATACTTCAATTTTGGGTCTCTGTTGCCAGGAATCCATCCAGAAACGAGTCGTCCTCCCGTCCCTTATCTCCCAGAAGCTATGTTGATAGATGACCTCTCTGTGTTGCTTGGCCGCGTTCCAAATTAGGGATCCTGTAGGCATGGTGGTGATCCTGATTAGTTCTTGTTTTGGTTGATTATTTGCATACTTTGATGTCCATATTTGCGCCCATAGCTTCTATGGACAGGAAACCCATTGCCACTAAATCCGTGCTCCCATAAAATTGTCGCTGTGTTGAGGATCACGTAAGCCTAGGCCTCCCTGTCTTTTAGGCCTGCAGACTTTATCCCATTTGACTAAAGCCCATTTTTTGTTTTGTCCCATGGAGCCCCATAAGAAATTGCTTTGCAAATTTCGAATTCTTTTCAATACCCATTTCGGCACAGCAAGCACTGAGAACAGATAGAGGGGCATTGATTGTAGAACTTCCTTTATTAGGACTAATCTGCTTGCCATGTTGAGAGTTCTATATGTCTAAGACAGGAGTCAACTTTCCATTTTCTCTATGAGTTGATGTCAGGAAGCATACTTTAAGGCTGAATCTATGAGAGGGGCACCTAAGTACTGAGACAGAATCTTGGCTTGAGAGAATCCAATGATTCGAGTAATGATTCTTTTGGTGGGAATAGGAGTATGGAAGAAAAAAATCTGAGATTTGGAGGTGTTGATGGTGGTGCCAGAAGCTTCTGAGAATGTGTCTAAAAGTGCTTTAAAGGTTTTGGCCTCATGTATAGAAGGATGACCAAAGAGCATATTGTCATCAACAAATTGTTGATGGGTGATGGCAGGGGATCCATGGACAGAGAGTCCTCTGAGATCATGGGACTGAATGACATGCTTTATGATTCAGCCTAGATCCTCAGCCACAATTATGAAAAGAAAAGGGGATAAAGGGTCACCTTGACGTATTCCTCTAGAAGGGTGATACGGTTTAGAGGGGATCCCATTGACAAGAACAGAGCAAAGTGGGGAGGATATGAGGGTCATCATCCATCTAACCCAGGTCAGGCTGAATCCAAAGGTCGTTAGCATCTGTTTTATGTAGGTCCAACTGAGTTTATCAAAGGCTTTGGAAAGGTCGATTTTCAATAGCATACCTGCATGTTTGTTCTTTTTGAGAGAATGAATGGTTTCATGGGTCAGAATAATACCATCCAAAATTTGACGGCCTTCTACATAACTAGATTACTCTGGAGAGATGAGAAGAGGGAGGAGCGGTTTGAGGCGATTGGCTATGACTTTCGAGATAATTTTGTAGATGACATTGCAGAGGGCAATAGGCCTAAACTTCTCCAGAGTGCTTGGTTGCGCGACTTTGGGAATAAGAGCGATGAAAGTTGTATTGAGCGAAGGGAGTAACCAATGCATTTCTCTTGCTTCCTCTACTACATTCCAAACGTCTGCTTTAATTAGATCCAAAAAGTGATGGTAAAAGTTGGACGTGAAGCCATTAGGTCCCAGCACCTTCCCAGCCTTTAGTTGATTCGAAGCCTCTTCGACCTCCATGATTGTGACTGGCCTTAGCAATAATTGATTATGCTCCTCTGTCATGAGTTTAGGTATATGCTGAAGGATATCATTGATGGCACTCTGTCTGTCTGTGGGCTACTCTTGATGAATAGTTTTGAAGTGATTTATAAGCTCTTTCTCTATGTCTTCCTGTTTTTCCAATTTGTCTCCCTGAGAGTTTTGAATGTGTGAGATTGTATTGTTCATTCTTCTTTGTATAGTTGTGCGATGGAAAAACTTGGTGTTTCGTTCCCCTTAGCCATCTGATTCTTGACTTCTGTCTCCAGAGTAGTTCCTCTTGTTTGCTTCTTTCATCTAGTTGTGTTAGTAGTATTTGTTCCTGCTTGGCATACTCCTCTGTTCTGCCTTCTAGAATGATCTTCTGTTGTAGCTTTGTCATGCTCTGCTCAAGGGCTTTTTTCTCTTGAAAGATGTTGCCAAAGGTGGTATGGTTCCAGATTTTGATTTATTTTTTGATATGTTTCAATCTTTGTGGAATTGGTACATAAGTGAGCCTCTGTTGGGAATGAAACTTTCCCATGCTGATTTGACCACTGTATTGAACTCAGGGTGAGTAAGCCAGAAAGCTTCAAACTTGAATGGTTTTCTGTTGGAGTTTCCAGGATTTTTCCATTGTAAATAAATGGGCCAATGATCCGAGCCAGCTAAGGGTAAGATAGAGGCGCTTATATCACCACGAAGATGAACAAAATTGTCTGAAATTAGAATTCATCCCAACCTGGATGCTATTTGCTGAGTGTCGGCTCTTTTGTTGTTCCAAGTAAAGATGTTGTTGCCAAAATGTAAGTCCATTAGACTATTGTGTTGAATGTAATCTTTGAATTCATTGCTTTCTTTGTCCAGCTTTCGTCTGCCTCCCAGTTTTTCCTCCAACTGTGTGATCATGTTGAAGTCTCCTCCCATTATCCAAAGTGGATAAGCTCTTGGAGCGTTAAGGATCTTCAATGTTTCTAATTGCTTTATTTTTGCGTACTCTCCTGAGGGAAGTAAACATTGGTTAAGTGTCCATGTATGTTGGTGTCGATCAGGTTGAACATTGCTTGAATGAAATAGTGTGAAGCATGGAAATTTGTTAAGGATATGTGCTGAGAATTCCATGCTATGGCTAATCCTCCCGAAGCACTGGTTGTGTCGATTGTTGTTGTTTGGCATCCTGCCCAAGCTTTGGATAATATGGATTCTAAGGTACTGGTGTTGCATTTTGTTTCTTGCATGAATACAATGTATGGTTGTTCTTGCTGGATCATGTTCTTCAACATTCTGTACTTCTTGGGACCATTAAGTCCTCTTACATTCCATGAGATGAGCTTCATGGTTGACTAGTAGGTAAGGATCGGTAATATTTGGTCAACTTGGAGCATCTTCCCGACTCCACTAGCATTTCCCCAATTAATATGGTACGTTGTAGATCTGTCTTTCTACCTCTTTTCTTCCCATCTTTAATGATATGTTTCCCATCCCATTTGCCTCCTTGCTATATGCCCAAAGTATTGTGTTGATGCACTCTTGTGAGCACTACTTCCAAATTTTCCAGTTGTCTTTCCGGTATTGTGTCGAACTCTTTCCTTTTGCAGGCTTGCTCTAGACTGAAAATGTCTATTTCCTCGAGATCAAAGCTTTCTGGTTCTTCTTCCATTAAGCTTTGCTGACTTCCTTCTTCCTGGTGGATTGGTGGCTGAGAGGGTTCTGCCGGAGTATCATTGACATCCATACTTTTATCAGACCATAGGGATTTGTATTTAACAGGGTTGGTGTTGGGTTGCAAATCTGAGGCCGGATTTTCAGAGGAGATAGCTTTTGAAGGATGACTGGTGTTAGCTTGGATGAGAGTGGGGGACAAAGGGTGGATGGAACAGAGCTTGGGTTTGCTTGCATAGGCGTATCTGATTCGGGTTGTTCTAGATTTGTCAGAATATCAAAGCTGTTGCTAGAGGATGGCAAAGCAGAAGAAGGAGCAGCGTTTTTGGGTGCTGAGGGAGGTTTTTTGCTATGCCTTTTCTTGTTGGTAACCTTGGTAAAGACTTCTAGATCAGACTTGTTTCCAGTTTCTGTGGTTTTAAGCGTCATGTTTAAGGGACAGCCACGAAAGAGGTGACCGTGGGCATGGCATCTCCTGCAACAGAAGGGTACATGTTCATAGTCAAGGGGTTGAATCCATTCAAAGTCGTCGTGAAGAAGACTTACTGTGTCCAGTAGTGCGTGGCCCAGCTTCATGTAAACGCAGATCCGTGCGTAGGATGTGTATCTTCGAAGCTTAGTTTCCTTTGCTGCCATTATGAACTCACCTAGTCCATTGCCAATGGCTATTAGTGAATCCTTGTCCCAGTATTTCAGTGGAAGCGAGTACAAGCGGATCCATACTGGCGCCCAGCTGAAATCTTCCTTATCAGGGCTGAATCTTTCGACTCAATCTCGTAGATAAAGACCTGCTGCGTTGAATAAGTAAGGTCCTCCATCCAGGACCCAGTTCCGCTCTTCAAGGCAGTTGAACGTGGCTGTGAAGAAGCCCTTAGGGCCCAGTTGTTGAGTTACATGACCATTGGGCTTCCATTTCGATGTGATCCATCCTTGCAGGGCTTTTTCAGCTGGCCAGAAACCTATGAATTTGCCAATCAGGGCGTGATCTTTCATATATTGTATTTGCGCATTAATCTTGTGACTAGGCAGCTCGATGTTGGGCCTTTCTATGGCGATGAAGCTTTCTTTGGTGTGCCAGATGTTGCTGGTTTGTTCGACTTCTCGTATTCCAGATCTTCTTGTTCATTCTTCTCCGACTACTGCGCAGGCCGTGCCTCGGCCTTCTCTACAGTCTTAGTTCTGCTCTCTGTTGGGTTTTCATTGTTGTAATTTTTGGGGGAAGGCGTTGATGCCTCCCCTAGTGGACCGTTCATTGTCCTCTACGTTCAAAGTCACAGAGTCAGTCCTGACAAATTTTGTTTGGGCTTGTAAAGCTATGTGCTCAAATTATGCACCGTGGAAGGGCCTGTCAGGAACGATAGTTCCTTAGTGCGCCATCGCTCCTCCTTCTATGATCGGGTAAACTCAATGAAACCCTTTTTAATTTAGTTATTATTAATTATTAGGTGGATAATAATATTTATAGATAAAAGATTAAAAATTTTCTCCAAATTAATTATGCATTTTTAATCATTTTATTTTAAATTAATCAATTAAAACAAAAACATATCAACTATATCATATTAAACATGTGATATTCAAAAATCAATATATTATAACTAAACTATTTACCAATTAAAAATTTCAATAATAAATAGAATTAAATCTCCAACTTTACAATATTATTACATATTTTTTAAAAATTAATATTATTTAATTCATATATTATTTTTTTTATAAATAATAATTAAAAATTATTAATTATTTTTTATAATTTTTTATATATATAATATATATAAAATAAATATTTTAATATTTTTTCATGAATTAATATTTAAAACTTTTACCAACCATTTAAATTATATAATTACAACAATTATTTAATTAATACAGAAATTAACAATCTATATATAACGAAGTCTAATACCCTCCGCAAACCCCTTGTTACGAAAGCCTTCCAAAATAATATATATATATTCCTGAGTTCCCATTCAGCAAGATATTTTGGCCTTAAAGTAAGGCATGATTTAATAAAGAGATATTTCTATTCTCCTCTTTCCTTAACCATAAAAGGCTAAAACTTTTTTCCTTCACCTAACAATAAAAAAAGCCCACAAGCTTTTTCCACTGGATAAAACAAGCTTTTTTAATATTATTTTAATTAAAGAGGACTACTTCGGTCGATCTTTAGCCACTCACATAATATCATATCAAATAATTTTTCTAGCTCGGCCTTTTTAACTTTATTTTAACTAGCATTTGCACCAGATGTTGCAAAGGAAACGCCGTAAGGCATAAATTGAAGAACACAAATACAACAAAAGAATACTTCGATAAAGAATAAAAATATATTGAATGCTCAAATCAATGCCCCATTAACTGGAACCATTTAGTAGACATATCTATCAACATTAGGATTATACACAATGATCAAGAAATTTCCCATATATAAACAACACCTTCCACAATAACCTTTTGTCACATCCACATTTTAAAAAATGCTTTGGAACGTGATTGGAATCTCCCATATTGCCTTCTTCATTATGCAGATAAATCTTCCATATTGTTATTTTCATCATGAATATTGTTAGTTCATTGTTGTAAAGTGTTAGTGTGTTAAATTCAATACTATAAGTTCGACAAGCGAAAAAAATTCCTCAATTAGCATAATATGCATTTTCTCTCAACCATGCATAAAATGAATTGTTAAAGAACAAGATATCATTTTAGTTTTGTATTCTAGGAATATACTAAAGCTTTAGAAAGCTTGATGAAATAGCTGTATACAATAAAGGATTATTGAAGAATTTGAAAAGGATGACTAAAGAATTTGAGAAGGAACAATGTGTAAATTAAAAGATCAACTAAAGAATTAAAATTTGAACATTAGATGAAATGAGTATTTAATTAGAACTTCTCATAAAAAATTCTTAACTTGTGAGGTAGGATATCAAATTTCAACCCTACATAGAATGACATTGTTTAATAATAAAATACCATTTTAATTTTCCAACCCAGGAACATATTAAGGTTCTTAGGAAGTTTATAAAACCATTATGTGCTTTAAGAGATCCTTGAAGAATTTGAGAAGGACAAAAAAGAGCAAGTTGTTCCATATAAATGTTAGTTACTTTATGTATAGAGTTTCCAACATGATAGGAAACATGTTTGTATAGAGTTTCTCTTTTGTGGTTTCTTCAATTATTTCAAGGATTAGCTCTCAAAATAACTAAACTATTGAAACAAATTTACTTCAAAAGAATTGAATAAGAAACACCCGTTGCCTCCTCTTAGAATGGAAACTTGCTATGCAACTCCGTAAGCAACCTAATCATTGTTAATGCTTTTGTAGAGCTCATTCTCATCAAAGAAGTCCTGCAACAACTGTTGTGATTAGAGAATTCCCACTAACCAAAACAATATCATGGATGAATCTCTTACCATCTTAGCATGTCAAACACTTTTCTATAGGCTCCATGCACTTTGCAAATAGATTTGTTTTCAGCTCTTCAGACCTAGCTTTAATTATTGTTGAATAAAAGCCCATGCCTCCATATAATGAATCAATATATGTGGTTGTCTGAGCAATGGATGAAGAAGACCTCCTCAACAACAACATTTTGATGCTCATGCCAAGCAATTTATCAAGACCAAAATCTAGTTCAATGGTTCAATCCATTCCTACATAATTTTCGACATATATGATCTTGCTGAGCATAGGTCACGTTCCAATCAGGACTGACTTCATTCTCAAATCTGAAATCCATGCACAAATACCCGTATAAGTTGGTGGTTAATGTAGTCTATCTTAGACTGCGAACTGAATAATCTTCATTACTCTTTTTTATGTTTTGCTACCCAAAACTGAATGTAAAATTGGCCTACATTGCTATGCAGCTTCGTAGGCAATTGCCTCATTGGGGTTAATGCTTTTGCAGATCTGATTCTCATTAAAGAAGTCTTGCAACCACTGTTGTACTTTGAAAATTCCCACCTTGGGCTTTGCTCTTTGTCAAGGGCTGGCAAGTTTTATGGATATGTTGTTGTTGAGGAATAGGATGAGATTTGCTATATTTACAGTTTCTTTCGTTTTCGATAAGGCTACAGTAAACTAAAATGCTAAAATAGAAATATCATATTGAAAAATTGAAGTTTAAAATTTAGCTAGGTAAGTAAAAAATTGGCATATCTGAGGCATTTTATTCATCTGAGGCATTTCCTCCCGTGTTTCCACTATGTTGCCCAAGGAGGTGTTAAAAATTTTGGGGATGGAAACAGTAGCATCGTACTATTACCGTGAAATCCTATACAGGTTACTTCACTAGCTACATGTTGACCTGTTATAGGCATACCTCCATGAATTCTAGCTTGAAGCCCACCACATATGATGTGCATCTGGAAATTAAAGATATGGGAACCTTAGTTATGTCAAGTTCATACATCAGACAGTCTGCAAAAATATTTGGGAAATAATACCGCGTTTCTTCCTTGAGTTTGTGGCAGTAGGATAATCAACAAAACCAAAACACTCTCTCTTCATACACTCAGATGAGAACACCAAGCTTGTCAATTGAGTATGTAGGAAAGACCTATTTCTTCTTTGAAGGAATGGTTGTGTTTCTGCGAATAAAAACATTCATAACACTTCCGGTTGTATTGTGACCAAGCGAAAGAGCAGCAACATCAAGAAGTAACAGGTCTTGTACATCCATTGCCTCCTCCACTTAGAGTGACATCTTGCATTGCAACTCCGTAAGCAACAACCTCATCAGTTATAATTCTTTTGTAAAGATCATTCCCATTAAAGAAGCCCTGCAACAATTGTTGTGATTTGAGAATTCCCACCAACCAAAATAATATCATGGATGAATCTTTTGCCATCTTAGCATCATAATCAACCAAACCAAAACACTCTCTCTTCGCACACTCAGATGAGAACACCAAGCTTGTCAATTGAGTATGTAGGAAAGACCTATTTATTCTTTAAAGGAATGGTTGTGTTTCTGGGAATAAAAAAATCCATAACACTTCTGGCTTTATTGCAATCAAGCCAAGAAGTAACAGGTCTTGTAAATCCATTGCCTCCTCCACTTAGAATGGCAGCTTGCAATGCAAAAGCAACAACCACATCATTGTTAATGCTTTTGCAGAACTCATTCCCATTAAATAATTCCTGCAACAACTGTTGTGCTTTGAGAATTTCCACTAACCAAAACAATATCATGGATGAATCTCTTACCATCTTAACATCATAATAAAGAAAACCAAAACACTCTTTCTTCATACACTGAGATGAAAACACCAAGCTTGTCTATGTAGGAAATACCTATTTCTTCTTTCTAGGAATGGTTGTGTTTCTGGGAATAAAAACATTCATAACACTTCCTTTTGTATTGTGACCAGGTCCTCGAGAAAGGAGGGAAGATGCTACTCATCGAACCCACTGGCGTAGAGGACGTGGAAAGGAATTCTACAGAGTCTGTCAAGTCACCCGAAACAGTTCTTGAAAAAAATGAGACTCCTTCCTCAAATCTCAGTTCTGAAGGAGAAAATGTTAAGGAAACGTTTTCAGTACAATGAAGATTGAGGAAGTTGTTCCAAAACAGAATGAGATTAGCAGTCTAGATAGCAGTAAGGATGGTGCTGTGGTTGATCCAAATACAGCGCAAGAAGGCAAGTAACTGGAAGAAAAGAATTAGGAAACCAATGCCACTCATAGCGATTCTGTTCAGGATACGAAAGCAGAAGCAGATGGCAAGAAACAAGAAGAAAATAACAAAGAAGTTATTATAGCTGAAGAACATGAAATTGGTAGGGGAAATAATGCAACAACCAAACATGACATTCAGGCAGACTCAGATAACGGAAATCAGCAAGGGCAGAGACTGTGAAATTGCAGTGGACCTGCAAATAAACATAGCAAAAACTAATTCCAGGTAACTATTCAAAATATTGTGCCAAGATTTTAATTATGACTCAGCCTGCAGATGGCAAGAAACCTAGCTAATACCACAATTGAAATCCCATAATCCAGTCTTGAAGCACAGAGCATAAAAGTAAAGGGAACAAGAAATGCCACAATCCAGTCTTGAAGTAGAGAGTATGAAATGAAAATTTCATAAAAAGCCATGAATCCATCTTATCTTTTCGGCCCTAATTTCCACATATGATCATCATGGATTGAGTACTCACCGAATTCAAGTGGCCAAATAGGTCTGGATTTCCCAGCAGTTGTTTCATTTTATGGGTTCTAGGATGGTGCATCCACATGGTGCCATCCATAAGTTGAACACCATTTGTGTTGCAGGCCTCAATGATGACGTCCAGGTCCTGTACAGACAAGGCAGGGGGCTTCTCAAGAAGGATGTGTTTCTTTTTCTGGGCAGACTTGAGAGCCCATTCAAGATGTAAACTGGTGGGCAGAGGAATGTACGCAGCATAATGGAAATCAGCAAGGGCAGAGACTGTGAAATTGCAGTGGACTTGCAAATAAACATAGCAAAAACTAATTCCAGGTAACCATTCAAAATATTCTGCCAAGAATTTAATTATGACTCAGCCTGCATATGGCAAGAAACCCAGCTAATACCACAATTGAAATCCCATAATCCAGTCTTGAAGCACAGAGCATAAAAGTAAAGGGAAAAAGAAATGCCATAATCCAGTCTTGAAGTACAGAGTATGAAATGAAAATTTCATAAAAAGCCATGAATCCATATTACCTTTTCGGCCCTAATTTCCACATATGATCATCATGGATTGAGTACTCACTAAATTCAAGTTGCCAAATAGGTCTGGATTTCCCAACAGTTGTTTCATTTATGGGTTCTAGGATGGTGCATCCACATGGTGCCATCCATAAGTTGAACACCATTTGTGTTGCAGGCCTCAATGATGATGTCCAGATCCTGTACAGACAAGGCAGGGGGCTTCTCAATAAGGATGTGTTTCTTTTTCTGGGCAGACTTGAGAGCCCATTCAAGATGTAAACTGGTGGGCAGAGGAATGTACACAGCATCCGCAGCTGGGTCATCCAAAACCTCATCGTAGCTGCCATACAACTTCACTTCTAAAGACAAATTATTAGCAGAAGCAAAGGCCGCGGCCTTCTCCAGAGATCTGGAGCCAATTGCATGAATTAATGAATTGGGTGACATATTTATTGCTCTGGAATTCTTTCTGGCTATGTTTGCACAACCCAGTATTCCAAAATGGATCTGTTATAAAGATGGTCCAGCATCAAACTTGAAATATGTTATAAATATGGTCCAACATCAAACTTGAAATTAATTTTAATTAAATTAAACTAAATACATTATATACAATTGAATTGAAAATAAATATAAATAAAATTAGAGTATAGATATATATATTATATATATAAAATTTAATAAAAATAAAATTATATTTTTTGAAAATATGTACCATTAAATATAAATAATAAAATATACCTCGATATTTGCTATAGTCCAGAAGATGAGGTGTGTCACTATGATAATTTGCAGCCATCTCATTGAAGTGATTAGCTATATCAAAGGCTACAGGATCATAATGAGCACAATCATAATCCCGCACAGATTAAAACAGATATATCACTATCTTCAAACTATATATATATAAATTAATTAGACAGAAATAAAATAAAACCCGGTAAAAGCATTCTTTTGGATTTAATTGTTCAGAACAGAAAACTTGCAAAAGTATGCAACTGGTTAGTTGATGAGAGCAGTGAAGAATTCCTTCAAATCATGAAAAAAGTGATGTCTATAAAGATTTTCAGGTGGAGTATTCTCACAATTATTGTCAAGCACTTATCTTCATCGTTAAACATCATGTTTGCATACTGCAAGTCATTGTGGCAAAATCCAATGCTTTCAATCTCGCCTGATAACATCTTCTCCAGAAAATTGACCTCGTCTTCCATGCAATCCAGTCGGAATCCAGCAACCTCAACGTCAGGACATATCGCCAATGCTGTCTTTAACCAGTTTCTGGTTTTAATAACAAAAGATTCAGTAAAGAAAAAGAAAAAAGTACACCACAAGCAATTTGATAAAGATCCAAGAACAAACCTGAGGTGCATCCAGAGCTTTGCTTGCCGAGGGCCGGGTATGTCAAGGTGATGAAATTCCCACAATTTTGATGCTATTTTAGCAGATATTTCAGGATTTTTCAAATCAGGGGGCGACAGTGTCTAAGTACAAATTAAAAAAACTGTGAAATTGCAGTGGACCTGCAAATAAACATAGCAAAAACTAATTCCAGGTAACCATTCAAAATATTGTGCTAAGAATTTAATTATGACTCAGCCTGCAGATGGCAAGAAACCCAGCTAATACCACAATTGAAATCCCATAATCCAGTCTTGAAGCACAAAGCATAAAAGTAAAGGGAAAAAGAAATGCCATAATCCAGTCTTGAAGTACAGAGTATGAAATGAAAATTTCATAAAAGGCCATGAATCTATCTTATCTTTTCGGCCCTAATTTCCACATATGATCATCATGGATTGAGTACTCACCGAATTCAAGTTGCCAAATAGGTCTGGATTTCCCAGCAGCTGTTTCATTTTATGGGTTCTAAGATGGTGCATCCACATGGTGCCATCCATAAGTTGAACACCATTTGTGTTGCAGGCCTCAATGATGATGTCCAGGTCCTGTACAAACAAGGCAGGGGGCTTCTCAAGAAGGATGTGTTTCTTTTCTTGGGCAGAGTTGAGAGCCCATTCAAGATGTAAACTGGTGGGCAGAGGAATGTACACAGCATAATGGAAATCAGCAAGGGCAGAGACTGTGAAATTGCAGTGGACCTGCAAATAAACATAGCAAAAACTAATTCCAGGTAACCATTCAAAATATTCTGCCAAGAATTTAATTATGACTCAGCCTGCATATGGCAAGAAACCCAGCTAATACCACAATTGAAATCCCATAATCTAGTCTTGAAGCACAGAGCATAAGGGAAAAAGAAATGCCATAATCCAGTCTTGAAGTACAGAGTATGAAATGAAAATTTCATAAAAAGCCATGAATCCATCTTATATTTTCGGCCCTAATTTCCACATATGATCATCATGGATTGAGTACTCATCGAATTCAAGTTGCCAAATAGGTCTGGATTTCCCAGCAGTTGTTTCAGTTGCTATTATAAATCTGAAAAAAAAAGAGGGAGACTGAGCTCCTTAAATACATGATGCTGAGGTGCCGAGAAGAGCTAGGAAAGAAGGAGTTACAGCTTAAGCAAAATTCCTCCTTAATCCTGCCTTTTGGGCTTCTAGAAACTAAAGACCGAAGGTAAATCCTTACAAACTGTAGTAGTAAATAACAACATTTACGAAGCATATCAATCTATATTACAGTGGCTGATGAATCGAGCAGTGGACTCTTCACGTTTTTCGTCGGCGCCAACTTGCTTCAAGCTTGACGAACTTGTTGGAGTTGTGCTTTTCTTTTCCGTTGTTCCTTTTCTGCTGTTCTATTTTTTGTGTTGTTCATTTTCTACTATTCCAATTTTTCTATTGTTCCTTCGGGAAAAAGGAACAGCATAAACCAAAGGTATATCGGATGAGCTAGGATGTTGTTCGGATCCAGGAGGTCTCTTCATTATGGTATATGCTGAAATGATTCCATGCCATTGCAGATAAGGCCTTCCCAAGTTGGATAAGACCTTGGTAAAGGGCAAGCGCTTCTGCTCTGTTATTGGAAGTGTGGCAAAGACCCCACTCGTATGAGAGTATGTTATCCCCATTAGCATTAAAAATCACTCCTCCCACCCATGTTGCCCTTGGATTCGACTTTGCGGCCCCATCGAAAGAGAGATAATGCCTATTGTTGTTTTTAAGCCAACCTACAAATTCTTCCGCTTTTAGCGTGATCTTCCACTTAGGGGAAACATTGTTGTTTTTGTTGCTAGCAATGTTTCCCTTCTCATTGCTCGTGTTTTGGTCTAACAAATGTGCTGGCTTGGCCCGATTCCATTACAACTTGCACTAATTATAAATATTTATATTTATGTGATTAATGCCAACATCACATTATTGCATTTATACAATTATTTCTCTGGGTTTATAATCTTAAGGTCTATAATGGTAGGGTTTATAATATTAATCATAAGGTTTATGTCCATATGGCTTAATATTAAGCCTAGTGTTTACAATGTTAATCCCTTGTGTTTATGTTCCTATGGTTTAATATTCATCCTAGTGTTTAATTTTGTTCCCTTGGGGTTTTAATATTAATCCATGGTTCACCATGTTTATTTTAGGGTTTATAATATTCATATCAAGGTTTATATACCTTGGGTTTATACTATTAATACTTTAGTGCTTTTAGGTTTTTAGTATTAATCCTTTGTTTTTATTAATGCATTGGGTTTATAATATCAATCTCTTGGGTTTAAAAATATCTTGGATTTTTAATATTAATCCATTAGGTTTATAATATTATTCTCTTAGTTTTATAATATTAATACATTGAGTTTAAAATTATTCCCCTCGTTTTATAATCCATTGAGTTTATAATATTAATCCATTATGTTAATTAATTAGTTGTATTTATAATATTTAGCTCTTGCCCTTAGAATATTATTCGGGAGGTTAATAATAATATTATTAGGGTTCATATTCCTAGGGTTTAATATTAATCCTAGGGTCTAATGTTATTCCATTCAATTTAAAATCCTTCAAGATTTTAATATTAATCCAATGGGTTTAGTAATCCTTTGGGTTTATAATATTGTTCCAAGCGTTTATAATATTAAGTCCTTGTGTTTAATATTATTCCCATCAATTTGGGTTTATTAATATAAGAGTTAATATCATTCATAAGGTTTATAATATTAATCATACGGTTTAATTTAAATATATTAAGTCTATAATCCATTGGGTTTATAATACAAATTCCTTGGATTTATTAATCCCTTGATTTAGAATATTAATAACTTGGGTTTAATATTAATATTAATCTATTGAATTTATTTTTAGTGTAATATTAATA
>APFE031560513.1:48371-62344 GCA_000404065.3 Pinus taeda | reverse complement strand
CTATTTTCTAATGAATCATTCTTTTGTTCTTTCGATTTTCTTTTAGTGTTTTTTCTCTGCAAAGCTGTGTGTTCAACCTTTACTAGCTAGATTCATCTGTGCAGGTTTTCTAACACATTTCCAGTTGGAACCAACCTCTCGATCTGTAATCAAACGTATATTCTTGTTGATGCCCACAGTAGCCAAGAATAGGTCCCTAGCTTATTATGGATCCGCTCATTAAGATACACCTGATGATCTCGATTCCAGTAGCGAAGAATACAAAGGAACCCCTGTCCTGAAATGGAGAAACTGAGCCAGCTAGGGTGATTTCAAGAACCACTGAAACTTGATTTGATTACTAGGGTGAGATTGAATCCCACCAAAGTTAAGTTGGTTGAGGATCTCACTTGAGACTCTCGCTTGAAAACTCGCATGAGTCTTCAACTAAAATTCCAAGAATAAATTCCAAATTCCATTTCTGCTATCGTTCCTCCTCCGCCCTTTTTAAAGCTTGAAGGCTTGAAAGAAACCACAGACAGATACCTTGGTTGAGAATTACCTAGGGAAAAAACCATGTGCTCTACGCCATATATATATAGTTAGTTTAACTCAGTCCAACTGGGTCAATTGGTTGGGGATATTACATCCAATTCTTTCTTTTATACATCCTAATGTTCTAAGTTGTTTGATTGAGGGTTTTCTCCCACTACAGTTTTCAAGAAGAGTCAAGTCCCATACAAGTTTGGTTGAAATCATGTTCAAAAGGTAGTTTTCAAGAGGAGTCAAGTCCCATACAAGTTTGGTTGAAATCATTTTCAAAAGGTAGTTTGAGTGTAAACAACCTATGTGTAAAAAGTAATCTACATTCCTTTGGTTTGAATAAAAAACCGTGCCAATTTGACTAAGGTTTGATTCTTTCTCTCAACAACGATGTTCTATTGAGTTGTATAAGTTATGGATCTCTAGTAAGATTCTTTCTCTCAACAACAATGTTCTATTGAGTTGTATAAGTTATGGATCTCCGGTAAGAGATGACATTTTGTGACAATTAGCTAATAATCACATATTTTCCTCTATTGTCAAATCAAATCAAATCTTAAATATTTCATAAATCAAACAAATTTGTTTTTAATGAATGTAGTAAGTAAATTTATTGATTTTTTTTAAAGAGAATGATCTTTATTTTACAAGAAATATACCTAGGTATACTTAAGAAAATGTCAATAAAATTCAAAGCTACTTTAGAATCATCGATGAAAGTCAAAACATACCTTGAGTGAGTTAATGATGGGTTGCTCATTTTGGCTCAATCTAACTATTAGGTATTTTTTCCTTTTTGGCAGGAATCAAGCAATAGATTTTTTTTGAGAGATTGTAAATTTTCAGTGTTTAAAATATGTTTCTCAATGCTTCGATAGTTTCAGAACTGAGAAAAACCTATTTGCACTTAGATTGTGCACATTGCATAGCTCAAACTCACCATTACAAAAAAATCCCTACCAGATTTTGGGTAAAATCAGCCATAAAATATATTAAAAATTGTCAAAAGTGTCTAGTAATTAAACTATCTTACTCATTTTACAGAAATCACTATAGAGAAGTTCCAAATGAGGTTTTTCTATTAATATTTCTTTTATTTAAAATATAATTTAATAATGCATACCCGTCACATAAGTCATGAAGAGAAACCTAAGTTCTACTCCTAGCCTCTTATTAGTCCTCTCCGTTGACGGAAATCCTTTCATAAGGAAAACACCAATCTAAAAAGGACAAAAGAAAGGAGAGAAAAACCAATTGTGCATATAGACGATGGAACCAGGAGTGAAAAGTCAAAAGGAGAGAAAAAATTGTGCATATGGAAAGATGATGGAATTAATGCAGAAGGAGAGAAAAACCAATTGTGATGGAATTATCACAAGGGTGAAAAGTCAAAAAGAAAAAAAATGTGCATATGGATAGATGATTGAATTAATGTAGTGAAAAGTCAATTAAAAGTCGATACCTGGCGTTGGAGAATGGTCAAAATTGTGCATATGGGTAGATGATGGAATTAATGTAACGATTGTACATACTGATAGATGACAGCATTAATGCAAGATTTAAAAGTCAAGTAAAAGTCGAAACCTTGGGTTGGAGAATGGTCGCTTAGACGTTGATGGACTTATTTACAGCGGACAATATACAAATGGAAATGCGCTCACGACAAAGATTGAAGAGGACGAGCACTTGAAACCCACGGCATTCAATGGTCCAGTGAAATTTTAATGCGTGTAAAGCTGCAGACCACATATACTAACCCGGGAAGTAACCCCTCACGTAGAGAGACTGTCTTTGGAAGGACTTTTATTTTACCATGAAGCATGAAAGAAGAGCGTGCTGATGACAAAAAATTGAAGTGATGGCAACCGGAAAGTAAAATTTTATGGTGATAAATATCCATTACCCTTTTTCTAGTGTACGCGTGTCGAGTTACAGTCCATACTATCATTATGTTCGTCGGCCATCGCGTCGGTAATATAAAAGAAGAGCGCACCGATGATAATGAATGAGGTGATGGGTGCTTCGAAATTCCTTTGTTGACGAATCTAAGATGACTATAGTAGTGGTATCTATTATTTTATTATTATTATTATAGATATTTGGAAAAAAAAATACACAATAATACGTGAATGTAAATCCGTCAACCATTCATTTATTTTGTATAGGTTTGTTAATCTAATTGTAAAGATAAAACATAATTTTTCTTTATTTCACACAAAATTATGTTAATGTTTTGGTTTGGGATTTAAAAACTCTTTTAATATCAATGATAATTTATATATTTTTGCTTAAGTGTATGTATGAGTCTAGATCTTATGAACATCACAAAACTTAAAATTGGAATTACAAGTAAGAGAGTTACGATTTTACTGGTTCAATTTTCTACATTATCAATTCATTACTTTTTTTATTATTCTTCATTGTTATGATTTTATATATCGTTATCTATAATACTCTTTTTTGTTTCTAGAAACATTGACATCAACGTGCCACCCCCAAGTTGGGGCCATAATCACCTAGAGTCAACAATTGTCAGACAATCAACACCAAACACGTATTAGGCCAAGTACCAACTAACCCTCAAGGGCTTCTGGTGCAAGTCAATCAAGAAATCTCAAAATATTGTAGCTCTGGGAGTTCCAATTGCCCTCGGGAGTCTTCTAGACTCCTGTGGAGCCTCAAATTGGGAAAACCTACCCAACCAATTCTCCTCCAAACTCTAGCCTTATTTAGGACAAGTAAAGAAAATTTACCGTGGTTCATATAGTTAATAAGATTCAAAGAACCAAACTCACATCTCAACTAGTCTTAACCTAACTAACAAGGTGTCTAACAAGGTATCTAGCAAAGAGACAACAAAATGATAATGAACCCTAAAACAAATCCTCAAAAGTAATAAGAACCTAACATGTTGAATTCAAAGGGACAACAAAGTTTAATCCTAAAAAAATCCTAAAAATTCAATAATAGTATTTGAGCAATGTTTAAAGCTTATAAAATTCAATAATATTACAAGTGAAAGTCAATAATGATATTTATAAAAATTCACTATTCAAATGTACAATAAAAGTATCTCACTTCAATTATAATAGATTTCCATTCTGAAATTCAAATTTACAATAAAATGTATCTTTTCATTGGAAAATTCAATAATATAACTTGCTAAATTCAATAAACATATTTATAAAAATCCACTCTTTGAATATAACGTGTGTGGAATAAAATGTATTTATAAAAATCCACTCTTTTGCTCTTTTGTTACTACTCGCATTCTACTATAGAAGAAGAAGATTGCATCCCTGCACAACTGTATAAGAAGTGAAAGTTAATGACAATTTGTGATCATATTTGGAATTTCCGCGCAATTCATGTTAGACAACATGGACTCCTCGCAGTACGATTAACCTACTCCAATATATATATATATATTCTTATCATAATCGGAGGACTCTCTCTTTGCGTGTTACAAAGATGCACCACCTTTTGGCACATTATGGCGAAATAGACGGTCCACATCCTTTGAATATATATTCTTATATTAATCGGAGGACACTAATTTTTTTTGAAGGACGAAAAAAATTGATAATTTTATATAAGAAATATAAAACAGGCATGAGAGTACATTCATGCTTACAACTACGAGAGTTGTAATTTTGTGCATCATTAATTCCATACACCTTTGAATATATATTCTTGTCATAATCGGTGGACACGGTCTCCACGGTGCACCACTATTGAAGGGGTGAGAGTTAATGAACAAATTCGGATCATTTTCGATATTTCTGCGCAATCCATGTGAGAGAAGATGGACTCCTCTTTTTACGATTACCCTACTCCAATATATATATATATATAGGAGTTGTCTATAATGCGACTTTTTGGAGATTCCGGTGACGGAATCCGGCGGAAGAAATGAGGTTAAATCTTGATTTTTAGCAGTTAAAATGGTTTTTTAACTGCATATTTGGATTCAGCGCCCTGGAAACCCCCTGGGAGCCATTGATTGTGCAGAAACTAGCTATCAAACTTGGGATTCCAATGAATTGCTGCCGGATTTTGACCGGAAAAATCCGCCGGAAAGGCTTTCAAAAAGTCGCGTTATAGACTGCTGCATATATATATATACTCTTATCATAATCGGAGGGCTCTCTCTTTGCGTGTTGGACAAGATGGGCAAGAGCTAATCAGTCTGCCAAAGGGCATTAAATGATTGGTTAGCTGTATGCCCTTTAACTTTATAACACATCCGGGCGAATAACCAGATAAATGAAAAATAATGGGGTGTGCATAACGAGATAAATGAAAAATAATGGGGTGTGTTATAAAGTTAAAGGACATGCAGCTAACCAATCATTTAATGCCCTATAGCAGACTAGTTAGCTCTTGCCAACAAGATGCACCAGCTTTGTAACGCATTATTGCGAAATCGACAGCGTCCATGTCCTTTTCCTCTACAATGTGGTTAACGGTGACACGCGTTATGGAAGATTAAAAATAAAATAAAATAAAAGTACCATCTCCTTTACCTTCCTGTCACATTTAGCTTAACACTTGACATCCATATGGAAAGCTAGATGGTGAAATAGACAAGATAAACAAACTTTTCTTCTCTAGTGGGTGTGGTTCATCGTTATGGAAAAATAAACCAGATGCTCTACCTTTTTCATCTCGTCTAGTTGGTTCAGTCTAACGGGCATTACGAAAAAATAAACCACGTGCCTTCCATTTTCTTGTTAATTTTTCGTCACTCACTCTCCATATAAAACAAACAACCTTAACCACTGGTCAAATATTGTTATTTGTTTGAATAACTATGATGGGTAAATATGAAATTACAATAATGTTTTTCATATACATAACATTTATCATTATTTAATAGAGATTCGTATAAAAGTTAACATGTTCTTAATTAATGATAAGAAATTTATTATTAATATATTATACTTATATTAATTTTAGTTTATGTTATAGTTTTTTTTTTTGGGCTTCTTAAGTTTGGAGGGAGGTGTTACTTTCAATTAATCTAATCTTTATGGTTTTTTTATGAAGATGGGATTACAAAATTGCTTTCCACTTAAAGTGTGTGAAACTCACTTTGAATAACACTATTAGGTTCAACTCGTCGGGAACTTTCTAGTGATATAAAACTTGATCTCAATCCAACTTCTAGATTAGAAGTTATGCTCATTTGATGTTTGGGCCCTATAACCCTTGCCACATCTATCAGGACTTTTCGTGTGGCATCCACATGGCACTGCTTCCTCATATGAAGCCCATCGTGGCACTTTCCGTGACATAACACCTTAGTGTCACTTCTTTAAAATGGAATTTCATTCAAAACTTTGTGGCACAACACACTTATTCCTATTATTTGACAGGGATGATCATTGTCCCGTGATTTCTATATACTTTGTGCCTACATAAGAAATACATCACATAGACCCTTGTAGTCCTGAGCTCTATGGTGACATGGCTCCCAACCATGTGTGTCACCACGTCAATGTCACATAGCAACACCACATGGGTTTCTCCACTCACCACCACCCCATGTCACTTATTGTCATGTCAGCATAGGCCTCCACATGACCCACTCTTACCACATCTCGCTGACGTTAGGGTGATGTCCTCTTGCCACATGGCATCTTTTAGTGGTTCCACGTGTCATCCAAAAACTAACAATTGGCCATCCTAAAATGCCATATCTGTATGACATGTGTCACACTAACAATGTGCCACATTAGCTACCTTACCACATCATAGGTACATGTCATCAGTGTTCCTAGCAGCTTCCACCACCTCAACTTAAGTCTTAGGCCCCCTAAGTCCAAAACCTTTGTTCAAAATAATAGTTCCTCATTTAATGATGGAGAGGACATTTTATCCCGCCCTCGACCAATAGCGCCAATGTACCCACATGAGGCTATAGCCATTTCCTTTCTTCCGCAGTGTGACAGAGTATCCTAGTGGTAGGTGACAAGCATCTTCTTATCTCGCGCTCTCTATTGATTGCGCCCACTTGTCCCTCAAGCCCATTATCAACCTTGGCGCGACATGACATGAATATCTACAACAGGTGATGGGAAATTTCCCATTTCTTACCCCTATTAACTCTGTGCCTCTTATCAATTTACAACTTTTTCATGGACACCATGTTCCCATCCTGTAGATGCACAACACTGTTCCCCGAGACGTAAATATATCTATCTCCTAGTGAATTTTTCTCTGTATCCATGGACCTGAATCCAATGCAAGTCTTAACAGGATTCATCCATCTCGAGCACAAGCTTATCGAGTAGTGACAACTAGGCTTATAGTCTTAAGGACATCATTGGCTTACAAAGCCATTCTAGATGGAAAGCAATGCTCTGTAGCATTACTATAATGTGATGGATCCCTTATTCCCTCGCTATCATCGCAAGTGTTAAATATAGCCATAGTAGGGAAATAAAACTATCAACATGCCTAAAAATATGCACTATTACAGTCATTCATATAGCATGCAACATACACATTGACCACATACTTTTACTAGTCTATACATAATAAATATCCAGAATATTCATGCATGGACAAGAAAAATTACACACAGTGACAACTAGTTGAACTCATTAAATAATCATACATGCTAGGTAAGTAACCATGCATTCAGGAAACTACTAGTAGTCACAAGAATCTACAATCTCTCTCAAATCATGAGAAGAATCACACATGCATATCACTAAAAGAAACCAACAATAACACCATTTCTCCATAAATAATATAGATGCATTTCTTGTTATAACTCATAACAATATCATTCAAAATTTATAATGCAAGAGGAGTACAAGTAGTCACACTTATTGGCATAGTTTAGTGATTAGAAACCGAGGGAGGGAATTCAACTCTTCATCGAACCATAGGCCAACTACAATGCAATCTTTCTTCTAACTGACCACCCTTGAGTTGGATTCAGAGTCTGAGGATTAAGTACTCAAGGGAGTTTAGACCAATTCCAATCAATTAGTTCACTTAGCAATCCTAAGACCAACCCATCTCCACCCACCTAGTTTAGCATTATATTCTCTAGTGTCTCCACCTGTTTAATTAGGATTCCAAAGCAAACCAATGACCATCTTCTAATCCCAAAAATATCAATGGAACACGAAAATTTCCTTTTCCTAACCAAGAATCCAAAGCACACATAGTTTCCACTTGCTCAACCCGAAAGGGCTCCAAAATACTCAATGTATCCACCTACTTTTTCCTCAACCATGCTCCCCAATGTGCCCTTTATTTAGCACTGATGTTTGTTTCTAGCATTCTTCTTTTGTCTCATGAGTCCACTCACAAATCCTGTACGCCTACCTGACATACCTGCACCCACATTACACAACCTGTGTCTGTGATCCTTGACAATATCAAACATGCTTGATCCTAGTGTTTTCTATTCTAAAGCCTTTCCTCCTTGTCTCTCTGAATGCTTACCATCCACCTTATTTTCTTTTGGTTCCTCCTTTTCCCCCCACCAAACCCCTCGCATCCTCTCACGTGTTGGTCATGCAACTCAACCCATGAGGAAGAAGAGGTGGTATGAGCTTGTCCTCCATTTAGGAAGCCCATACTCTACCTCCTTGCCTACCATGGAGGCTGACGAGCCTCATCATTGAGTAATTATATGGGCCTTAATTGGCCTTAATTCACCTCCTAGCTTAGTCAAACCAACTATTCTCACAACTTATTGTATACTGTTGATTATATTTTATTTATGAGATGAGTTAGAGTTGGATATTTTGCTTGGTGGTCTAATGCGCATGTAATGCAAGAATAAAGGATAAAAGCAAGGAAAATGCATGATAAAAGATAAAATCAAGGAACTACCGTTATCCACCCAAGAGCACATGAGAAAAGTGGTTTTCCCGTGCTACATGTTGCTTAGTTAGGCTAACCGCATGAAATTCAGAAATGTTGCTTACAGCTTTGAGGGTGTGAGAGAAACTACTTACCGCCTTCGAAACCCGCTCCATCATTTCTGCATGTTTATTTTTCCCGTGATATGATCTTTGTCGTCCATCTGCATATTAATCCTATTCACCCATCTCTTGACTTAGCCTCCGCGATAAGATCTCAGCCATTCATCTCCGATTAACCCTGTTCGTTCATCTATTCACTGGACCGCCCGCGATAAGATCTCCACCGATCATCCTATTAGTTAACCATGTCCATCCATCTATCTACGTAACCTCCTATGATCCGATCTCCATTGTTCATTTTCCTTTCACCCGACTGATCCAATGGTTCTTATGCACTGTTGTTCCCTCACGTCCTCCTTTCTCTGATTTTGTCCTCAAACTACTCTTCTGCTTGAAAGTCAATTTAGTTTAGTTCTTTTCTTACACCTTAGTCTAGTTTTGATGCTCTTTACTTCTACAACTTAGATAGCAACATTAGGTTAGTGTCGATTTAGAAATTCTGTTTAGAATAGATGTTTAACTGGTTAGCTAGGGTATGGTGTGCTTTAGCATTACATGTTGTTTTCATCATTACTGCAGTCGAGTAACTCTCTCTTAGAATATATTTGCTCTTCTTCCATCAAATAATCAAGCTTCTTCTAACCCTAAAGAAGTTTGGCTTGGAACCCCTGGGGTCTCTTGCCAAATGAAAAGTGACAACAGGTAGGACCTTCACTTCTACTTGTGCATATAGCACTGTCACCTCCAAGTTTGTACGAACCTCGGGTTGATAAGTAAAGTTGGTATCCCTAGGAGTTCCAGCATTCTTGTTGCAATACGTAGGCTCATCACTTTTTGGCGTCGTTGCCAAGGAGGTGTTAGAGTAGAAGTGATTACTGCTCCTTTCTTTTATTTCTAGTTTCCAACTTTCTTCCTTTCTTTTAGTTGTCATTATTTGCTTTCCTTTCAATTCAACAAGTAGTTCCTTTGTTAGTAGTTTTTCATTCAATCAACAATTTCATTCTGCAAGTAGTTTTCTTTCTATCAATAGTTTTTCATTCAATCAACAATCTCGTTTTTGCAAAGTACTTTCTAGATTTAAAGAAAATCTTACAAAAATCAACCCAAAAACATTTCCTTTCATGCCTCATAGGAATAGGGACAATTCAGGAAAATTCTTGTCAAATACCCCCACCACATCCAACAGTCAACCTTCTCTCTTCTTCAGTGACGGTGAATTGGAAGACCCTTTAGGTGAGCAACCTTACATATTTGAAGAACCTACAAGGGAAGAAGAAGAGGAAGAACCCATTCTTACTAAACCAATGGTTGAAAATCAAAATGATATAGGGAATAGAGAGAGAATTGAGGGTGCCTTCCCCATCAGGGAAACCAATGGGGACACTAAGATGAAGAATATAAGCCCCTCTTCTCTACCTCATTTCCATGGCCTGATCATAGAGGACCCTGACACTTTCCTATTTGAGTTTGTTGTTATATGTCGAACCTGTGACTATACAGATGATGAGCAAAAGCTAAAACTATTTCCATCTACCCTTAAGGATGCAACATTGCGTTGGTTCATGGGTTTACCTGGAGATAGCATCACACATTGGGCTCAGATGCAAGAGGATTTTAAAAACAAATATAGGGACTATTGCAAGTCAAAGAACACTAAAGAAGAGATTTTCAGGATGACAATAGGCCAGGATGAATCCTTATAAGACTATGAAGAAAGATTCCAGCTTAGTTATGAAAGGGCACACTTGACCCTGAGTCACTAAAGCTAGTCCTGCTTAGAGGAGTAAGGGATATTAAGAATATCTTTATGATAGCAGGAGGAGATATATACCAATTACCCTATGAGTATATTAAGACTATCTTTAGAAACCATTCTAAGGCAACTGGGAAAAAGGGTAGGGGTAGTCAACCTATGGCCAATACATCATCCTCCAACTCATCCATCAAGGGTGAAATTGGAAATATGCTGGAAGATTTCAAAATTGATATGTTGCAAACCTTTGGCTTGCAATTGGACACCATGAACATCAAAAGGAAGCAAGAGGAAGAAGAGAGAGCCTTGGCCATATTTTGTCCTAGATGCACGAGGAGGCATCCTAGGAACGAATTTCCATTGAACTGTATTAAGATTTGCTCAGTCTATGAAGAAAACCACTCCATGGACAAGTGCCCTTCTTTACATGGACTCAAATTTGTACATCAAGGAGCTGAAGGGGTCACTGAGGATCTTTGCTACATCAACCAAAGGAGACCTCCTGGGCCTAGACCATACCAACAAGTTATGCAAGGGTCATCCCATGCATATTACAACCCCAACCAAACCACAACTATACCTTCTTAGGGACCCCCTGCCCATCCCTCGTGGTATACACCCCCTCCTTGGTCCTATGCATCTCACTATCATTCCCAGCTAGCCAGCCAGTCATTTCAAGCTTATGTTCAACCACAAGATTAGTGGAATACCCCACACCAGGGATGGAGGCCCCAATTCAACAATGCTCCAGCCCTATTACCTCCACCACCTACCCAACCACAACTCCTGCACTCTGCTCCACCTAAGAAAACCCATAAGCCTTCCCAGCCAAATCCGAACCCAAACAATAGGCAGGCTCAACAAGTATATAGTGGAGAGACATCATACCCATCTTATGTTGTAGAAATCCAGGAGATCAACCTAAAATCTGGGAGAATTCTCCCTGATAACCAACCTCCCTCTCCATATAGGGAGGTTGAGGAAGAAAGAGAGGAAAGCAACCTTAAAGTAAATCCACCCTTTCCTAAAAGATTAGCCCAACCACTCCAGCCTACCCCAGAAGAAACTCAACTTCTGGGAGAATTGAAGAATCTATGTGTAAAGATCCCCCTTCTCCAAGCAATCAAAGATGTTCTCATTTATAATAAGTTGATTAAGGAGAAGTGCTTCAAGCATCCAAGAAGAAGAAAAAGGGATGCCCCTACCATTAATGTCATTGGGTAGTTGTCTGGCTTAATGTTGGTGCAAGTAATATGTCCAAAATATTTAGACACTGGAAGCCCTGAAGTAGATGTGCACATCAATGGCACCATTGTCCCACACACTCTGATTGATCTTGGGGCTTCCGTTAACATGATGACCAAGGACACCATGCTTAAGCTCAACCTCCAAGGGTCATTAAGGAAAACCACAACAATTTTGCAACTTGCAAACTGTTCCATAGTCACCCCTGAGGGAATAGTGGAGGATGTGATGGTCTCCATTGATTCTTGGGAGTACCCTACAAATTTCCTAGTTCTCCAGCCTAAGGCTAAGCTTACTGGTTACCCTCTCATCCTTGGGAGGCCATGGTTGGCCAAAACTAATGCTTACATTAGATGTAGAGCTGGAAATATGACCACCAAGAATGGGCATATGTCCAAACAATTAGTCCTACCCTCCTGCTCAACCTTCCCTAGAGCATGATTTACCTTTATGGTTGGAGGAGGAGGAAGAATATGAGGTTTATTATACCCAACTTTATGCTTTGGAAGTAACCATAGGAGGAGGACAATAAGACGAGGATGACTTAATCGAACACCTGCTCCAAAGTCCAACTTCTAGTTCATTATGATTAGAAGAAGAAGTAAGGGAAACCCAAAACAATCATCCAATTGACTTATGCTTGGCCAATACCAACCCAATCCAGGTCAAAACCATAGAATTTGGCCCAGAGAAAACTTTGAAAATCAATCCATCTTTGTCTGCTCTTGAAGAGGAATATTTATGCAACTTGTTGAGAGAGAACCTAGAAGCCTTCGCTTGGAGTTATAAGGAAATGAAGGGAGTACACCCCTAAGTGTGTACTCACTAGATATACATCAAAGAAGGTTGCAAGCCAGTTAGGCAATCACAAAGGAGGATGAATCCAACTCTTAAAGACATGTCAAAGAAGAACTGCAAAAACTACTAGATGCAGGATTCATCTACCCTATCTCAGACAGTTAGTGGGTCTCGCCTTTAGTGTTAGTTCCAAGAAAAATGGTAAGTAGAGGATTTTTGTAGATTACAAGGAGTTGAACAAAGCCACAAAGAAGGATCATTTTCCCCTACCTTCATTGACCAAGTGCTAGATGGCGTGGCAGGGAAGAAGTTCTTTTCTTTCCTAGGTGGATTCAGTGGGTACAACAAAATCCAAATCTACCTAGAAGACCAGGATAAGACCACATTCACCTATCCTTGGGGTACTTTTGCCTATAGGGTCCTTCCTTTTGCCCTATGCAATGCTCCTACCACTTTATGGATGATTGGTCAAGTTGGGAAAAATATATGGACTTCTATTTTTAGATCACAGCAGAGTGACTTCTCAGTCTAAATATGGAACAATCAAATATTATTATCCCTTAATAATATTTAGACTATAAACTTTGTCTTATTCTCTTGTAGCACTTCAGGATGAGCTACAGATGTGGCACATGCAGATCCCAGAAGGAATCACGTGGTAACCTATGGGATGACTAATCCTTACATGCATGACTTCAGTTAGAACTCAAGTGAGTTGAGTTTAGTCGACTGGAGGTGGAGTTGATGGAGTTGTGTTCAGTTTGACTTTGTTAAACTGGTTGTATTTAGTCTAACTGGAAAATAGACTAGAGATGAGTTGGGTGAATTAGTTATTAATTAATTCACAAGTTATTAACTCATAATGTAACTGAAGAATACATTAGTTAACTCAGTGCATGCAGAGTTCAGTGAAGACAAGTGGAAGAGATAAGTGAAAGGGTGAGTTGTGACTATCAGATGTGTATGAGATTTGCACATGCAACCAGATTGAGTATGCCAATGATAATTGCGCAGTATGGGGCCAATAACAAGTGATTATAGCCTCTACTCACGTGATTTCCAGTGTGAGTGATTCTCATGAGGTAAAAACGAGTTTGGTTCAACCATTCTCATTCATTCTTCTTGCAGGATTGTGCAATAGAGGCAAGTAAGCAGCGGGGGAGATTTGGAGATCAAATCTGAGCTGTATTGTGTGTAACAGGTGGAGCTGGTACTGGATTGCTTGTGATAAGCATTGTACTTTGTAATGTTACATGATTCAATCAATATAATATACAGATAGTTGGGGTTTTTAGCGAGATGCTTTCCCCGGGATACATACTGTGTTAATGAGTTTGATTGATGCTTCTATGTGCTCATGTTTTTGTTTCTGCTTCAGTAAATTGTTGATGATCAACGTAGAGGAGCTTATGTATTATGTATGTATTCCGCAATAGTACATGATCAGGATAATCTCCATTGAATATGTGTTTATTATTCAAAATTTCTACATGGTATCAGAGTTGTTGGTCATCAAATCTACTATTCAGGAAGTGTTTACATTTTATTTCTTCAGGCAGAGTCTATAATCAGGCCAGGTAGCCTTTGGATTCATCCTTCCTTTGGAAGGTGAGATATCTGGTGAATGCCCATACAGTCGATCTCTATACAAGAAATACCTTGTTCTCACGAATTCTAGATCGGAAGCGGTTGAGTTGGAGCTGGTG
>APFE031560513.1:21388-47561 GCA_000404065.3 Pinus taeda | reverse complement strand
CCCGACATCAGAAGATTTACGACCTCATGCTTTAGGGGGCAACTGTTATAGACATATTTGGGCACTACAACCCCAAATACATATGTCCATAAACCAAGGGCTTCTAAACCCCTAAAATTGTTGTTTCATACCCTAAAGGATCAAGGTCAACTGATTACATCATTTCCAAGAATTTCTCCCTGAAAAACTGCTCAGAACTAGTCAAAACTGGACCATACAGACTGCTCCATGTTGAGGGTGTGATGCATCTCACCTGTTACACACAAGGGGTGTGATGCATACTGAAAAACCCTTCTGTAGGGTGTGATGAGCGAGAGCAGACAAATGGCAGAGGCAGTTTGCTCGGTGGAAACCCAAAGAATCTTCTAGAAACTGCTCATATGACACTTGCCTCTCTGAATTCGCCCAAGGATGAGTAAGAGATCATGAAATATCCAAGTGGAACCAAGAACTATCAATGAAATGACATTAATCAAAATCCCAGAAGCTGACTCACCCCCCTGCAAATATCTATATATGGAACCCTCATCCTAGAGATCTAGAGGCTGGAATTTTGTATTTTGTAAGGAAGTGTTGTTGGTTTCTCTTTGAGACATTGTATTGTTGGGTGATCTACCTTTTCATGAGGTGAAGAGGGCTTTCATGCTGGGAGGATGGCACTGGATCAGACAGCTGAGTTGTAATCCTCTCTTCTACTACTTCTATCAATAAAGCTATTTGAGTTTTCCTCCATATACTTGTATATTTCTGAATCTTGTATTTGTGTATACATTTGTATGGTTAATGTACATCTGATACTACATTGTTTATGGTTATAGATCTCTATGCTTTGATGGTTTTTGATGCCTTGACTCTATAGGTATTCTTTGGAGCGGGACAAGTGAGAAAGGAGTGGCAAAAGCTCTATCAAGGGAGAGAGGAAACAAGCAAGGAGCCAAGCGAAAGACTGAGGTTGGCGCTCTCTGCTTCTCTCTCATCTATCTCTCATAAAGGAAAACACAAGTTACTTTAAATTGTTTGTTTCTAAGATAGCCACCTGTCTTAGTGGGACTAACAGATCTGAATAGACACTAGTTTTCCCGGAAACAAAGGGCCAACAAAGTCCAACGCCCATTGTTCGAAGGGTTCTATGACTAGTTGGGGTTGCAATGAAATTTCATTAGATTGTCCAGTTCATCCCATCCTTTGGCAACAATCACAATCCTGGGCCAATAATAGCCCATGTGTAGTACCTTATGGGCCAATAATAGCCCATATGTAGTACCTTATGCCCTGTCCTTCGATCTGCGAAGTGTCCTCTCCAGGGCTCATCACGGCAAGTCTTTAGGATGTCATAAATCTCATCATCACGAATGCATCGGCATAAAAAATATCAGACCCTGTGTGAAAAAGATATCCACCAATCTAAGAGAATCGGGCGTTGTGCTGAATGATCTGTTTCCTCTCCCTTGCTGTGAAATGCATGGGCAACTTCCCCACTGCCAAATAATTTTCCACATCTGCGTACCATGGCATTTTGACTGTCACGACAAACAAATGGTCATCTGTAAATTGGTCGTCTACTACTAGTGGATCATTTACCTTTGGGGTTCGAGATAGAAAATCAGCGACTGGGTTTTCCTTCCCCAAACAATCCTTGATAGTAATGTCAAATTCCTACAAAAGTAATAGCCAACGAGTCACTTGACCATTTGTGAGAGGTTTTTTAGCTGAATACCGAATGGTAGAAAGATCAGTATACAAAAAAACTTGGTAGCCAGTTATGTAATGTCTAAATTTGTTTATTGCATAAATAACTGCTAAGAATTCTTTTTGTATTACTGTATAATTAATTTCTGCAGGAGTAAGATTTTTTCTAATGTAATATATAGCATAAGGCTTCCTGACCTCTTCTTGGCCAAGGACAGTGCCTATAGCTGCATCTGATGCATTCGTAGATATGTGAAAAGGCAACTCCCAGTTTGGTCCACGTAATACTGGTGTCGTTGAGACTAGCTTCTTTAAACCTATAAAAATTGTGTCACATTTGTTAGACCATTTGAAATCAACATTTCCAGTTTAAGCATATAAAGGTTTAGCAATTTGTGAAAAGTTTTTAATAAACCTACGATAATAGCCTGCATATCCTAGGAATCTACATACCTATGTCTGAGTACAGGGGGTAGGCAGTGAAAGAATTACCTGCATTTTTGTTGGATCTATCTGTATCCCTGCTACAGAAATATAATGTCCCAATATTACACCTTCGGTCATCATCATGTGACCCTTGACATTGCTTAAACACATCCTGGTAGCAATGCATCATTCTAAAACCTTTTCTAATGTTTGCAGTGCTTGATCAAAGTCATCCCCATATGGAGTAAAGTCATCCATATATACCTCAAGTCCTTCATTTATCAGGTCAGCAAAAATGTTAAGTATAGCTCTTTGAAATGTGGTTGGGGCATTGCACAAGCCAAATGCTAATACTATGTAAGCAAACATACCCCAGGGACAGGTGAAGGTTGTTTTGTCTTGGTCTTCAAGGGTGATCTGAATCTGATTGTAGCCGTTGAAGCTGTCTAGGAAGGAAAAGAACTGCTTCCCTACCAAGGTATCAAGGACTTGATTGATAAATGGGAGAGGGAAGTTATCTTTCTATGTTTCCTTGTTCAATTCCCGGTAATCTACACAGATACGCCGCTTCCGATTTTTCTTGGGGACGACCACCAATGGAGAAACCCATTTGCTATCCGAAATAGGATGAATGAAATTCACATCCAGTAGCTTCTGTAGCAATGTCCTTGAAGTGCAAATTCAATCTCTACTGAGGCTTCCAGATAGGTCGAGCATCCTTTTCGATATAGATGTGATGTGTACACAACTGTGGATCTATACCCTTCATATCGGGATAATACCAGGCAAAAGCCCCTTTATATTTTTGCAGGACCTGAATGAGCTTTTGTTGTTGATCATTGTCCAAGCTATCATTAATGTTTAGAACTTTGCATGGTTCAATTTCCACTGGCTTGCTATTATGAACAACAGTTGTCTGGATGTGTTGATCATCGGTATACTTCAAGGGATCTTCCAAGGCTTCATTATCAAGGATTTTTTTCAGCATTTGACACTTTACATTTCTCATGTTAGCTGGCTGATTGATGAAATTGTTGATAACATCATCTTCAATCTGATCTTTGAATTCCAGTGCCTCTGCTATTGTTAGTGGTGAATAGATGCTTTCTTCTAGGTATGTTGGTGGTTGTTTACATGTTTTTACAATGGGTAGACTTATTTTGGCAGGGGGATATAAAAGAAGATTCTTCACAGCATCCCCCTTTGCAATAGTCATGTTGCCCTCCCGACAACCTATATATGCATCAGTTGTCGCCAACCAAGGTCGGCCTAGTATCAGAGGGTGTCCATCCAATCGACTCTTCAGGTGTATAACAAGAAATTCTACTAGATATTCCCATGAATCAATAGAAACTGTAATATCTTGTAAAGTTCTTTCTATACTTACCACCGAACAATCAACAAGTTCTAGTAAGGTGGTGGTTGGTTCCAATGCTGTAATACCAAGCGCTTGACAGGTTTCTGCTGTTAAAACGTTAATGGTTGCACCTAGATCAACTAGCATATTGGGAAAAGAGTGGCCATATATTTGAACTGTCACTATGGGATTCCCAGGATCTTCATATTTTACCGAAGTTTCCCCTCCCAAGAGTAGATCAGATAAGGTTCCTACAACATGAATGGTGGGTGAAGTTTTCACTTTCCTCATAGGCTTCTATGCACATAACTCTTTAATTGTCTTAGCATAGATGGGAATGTCCTGTATGGTCTGGAGGAGCGGAATTTTTATACAAATATTTTTTAGTTCCCCTACAAGACCAAAATCTGGGTAAACAATTGGCTTAGGTATCGTTAAAATTTCGAGGAACGGGGGAGAATTGACTATGAGTTCCTCCAGATCTTTCTGCTGATATGTCTCTTCTCCTCGTTTTATTTCAGTATCAATTACAGGTGGTGGTATATGTATAGGTGGTGTTTCAATCTTAATTGATGGATGATCCATGTTTTCCTCAGGGGTGATGATACATCCTGACCTCAATCTAAGTTCATTACATTCTTTTTGTTTAATCTCGTAGTTTGAGCTTTCTACAATTTGCACCAACTGGACCGGTCTATTATTGGGATTCAGATTCAGTTAGGCTGGGAGTTGAGGGCGCAGAAGAAGCTGAGGATTTTTTTGTAATGAATAAGGAGCTGACAATGTAGATTGAGGTTGTGGACTTGTCCCCATAATAGCGTTGGATATTCGCAAAGTTCACTGCAAATTTTTAGACCAATTCGGATTTTGAGAAGTGGAGGCAGGCCACTGGGATTGATAGGGATTACCTTGCCAAACATGAGTAAAATGAGAATTTGGCCAGCCATTACCTGGAAAGGATTGAGTTGACCATGGTGTCATAGGGAATGCCTGAGGTTGCCAATTCAAGTAGTGCGATTGGCCCTACCATGCTGACTTAGGGTTCTGTTGCTGATTAAACTGTGAAGAAGGAAAGAATTGGGATGCATCTTATGACATACCTGTAAGTTTGGCCTACCATTGTCGACATTGGTTCATTAGATATACTGGCTTTGTTTCTTCTTCTACTTCCTTGAACATCGCTTTCAGCCCCAGAATTGATGTACATTGTTCAGTGGCGTGATCCTTGGTACAGATAGCGCATGTCTAAACAATGTCCAATGGACACTCCTGTTAGCTACGCTTCTTCCGACAGCTTGGGCAGAAAATGGCCAATTTTTGCTATGCTAAAGCTTGTTTTTGTTTAACCTGTAAGACGTCCAGCTACATTGTGAGGGTGCCCAGGATGTCCGTTTTTAAGTCCTCCATGAGGTTACCAATTTCCATTCGTGTTACGCCTCCAATGTGTGGTTTTCTTCCCCTGCTCATGGGATCTCAGCTTGCTGCTCCTGTGTGTGTGGCTCCTCACGAACACCTGATACGCAAGCGGATGATTTCATCATAATCTTCGTGAGAAATATCTCCTTTCCCCATTAAATTTAGAGTTTCTAACCACTCCTCTTTCGTTCCTTTAATTAAGATAACTCTTAGGACTTGTTTTGGTAGGGTGGTGTGTGGAGATCTTTGCAAGTTATAATGAAACTGTTTGATGTATTCTTTTAGAGTTTCATTATCCTTTGCAGCCATCTTAAAGATTTCATCTTTTAGCTTTCTAGTCTTTCAAAAGTCTTGGTATCTTGTGAGGAAGGAAGTTTTCATATCGTCCCAAGAATTAATAGTACATCCACCCAGACCCATGAACCATCTTAAAACTTCTCCTTTCAGAGTAGAAGGGAATAGCTTTAGCTTTTGGGGGTCAGTGGTGTAGTCATACCCTCTGTAGAGGACATCAAATTTGAACAGGAAGGCATCAGGATCCTTTGTGATCATCCCATGAAAAGCTGGGATGCTCTATAGAGGAATAACCTTCATGGGGGCATTGGCCACTTGGTCAACTATGGGGTATTCCAATGTCGAGGTTTGACCTTGAGGTGGTTGATTTTCCATTTGGTCAAAGATGTGGTAATACCCTTCAGGGATTTTAGGGGGTGATTTTTGAGTAAGTGGAGTATTAGCAACCTGAGATGGCTTTGCAGCACTGCCTAGATCTGGGATCATAGGAGACCCTTTTTCAGACAGCTGAGATCCTGCCTTAGCAGTTCCACTGGTTTCTCGTTCTCCTTCTCTTAAGTTACATGATTTTCCCTCTTGTAGAGGATCAAAATGTAAACTTGTTGTAGCTTGAAGACTCTGTTTAGATCCTCCAATTTGGCCTTGAATCTCAGCTAAGCTACAGATGGTGAGCCTGCTGCTTGAGGGATTACAGTAGGACTTTTTCCAGATATAACTCGGAATCTTACTGATGCTTGAGACTCTGATTTTCTTACAATTTCGTCTATAAAGGTCGTTCTCCCAAGGTTCACCAATCCCTTGAGTTTTGTGGATTTTGGAGGGGGGTTATGTTCTTTTTCTATCTTTTTATTCCTAGTCATTCATAAAAACCAATTCCTATTTAACCTCTAAGCTTTTACTGAAAAGCAAGCTAGTAAGCAAGCACTTTACTTACTAGGTACGCAAGTTCTTACCTCATGTTTTCAAAACAGAATTCTTTTACAACATGATGAAAAGGAAATCAGTTTGAAACACTCTCCTCGGTAACGATGCCAAAATGTTGGTGCACTAAGATGTCTTTTTACAGGAAATCTTAATTCCTACATTAATTGTCAACCCAAGGCAAGTCTTTTTATTTCAAGAGTGTTAGCACTATATATGCAGTGAATTTAGAGGTTAACTAATAACAAATCGTTGCAATTGCTAATGACTATCTTCTCAAACTCAATCCAAGCAATTATGGAAGAAGTAACTCTGAAAGAAATTCATAACATACTTTGCAATTATAATTAACCTATCATGAAAGCAAATGGATCGGAATACAACTTATAAAGAATCACACTTGGTAGTCTTTAATAGAATTGAAGCTAACTCACTCACTCATGAAAGAGAACTGTAACAATTGACAACAATGATAATTGAACAACAAATTATAATTGAACAACAAATTCGAATTGAACAACAAATCCGAATTGAAAAGCAAATGATATCGGAGTAACAAACGGTATCTAAATAGCAAATGGTTGTATAAGCATAAAGCGATCAATTCTATCTATAAAATCTATGATAACATTACTTGAAATGAACAATGATCTAAGTTGGAACTGCCATAACCAATAAAATCATTTCTCATATATAACACATGGATCAATCTCAAGCTTGAATGAACAAAAAAATCAAATTGAATCGACAATCGTTACGATAATAAAAAGTAATATTAACTTAACATTAACAAGAAGTAAAAAATAAAATAGAAAATATTATGGCACAGGTGAAGCAGTAGATCTTCTCTTTACTAGGCCTAGAGTCACCAAAAGTCTCCACTAAGAGATACTCAGAATATAAGTATGAGTTAAACGCAATGTATCTTCATTAAAATAAGTAACCAAGTTATAGCGTCCAAGATAACAATATTATATGTCCAGGAGAATAATTACAAACTGTGAAATTCTAAACTCCCTTGCAGTTTTTCCCTTTGGCCTTATATATTACATTTAGAAAGTAAATAGATAAAAGTGAATCCTCAAGATCAGGGGACCCTGAGGATTTTGCTATACTCGATTTGATCCTGTCATAAAATAGTCATTGGTTTACTTGGTCTTTTGTTGTCCTACCTTGCCTCTGACGTTGTCTCTTTCCCTTATGAGATGTTGATGTTTTGTCGATTGAGCAGTTAACGTCCAATTCGCGTCTTCTGCACATAAAGATAGTAAAATTCAGTTTTTCCTGCTTAGATTCGTCTAATTTGTTACTGATTACTTTTACTCGACTTTAGTTATTATTTCCTCTATTTTTATTCATAAACAAAGATAACCATGTGAGGGTGAGTGCTAAATGAAGCTATTACCAAGGAGAAAACATAACTTTTTCTTGACCCAACACCTGGGTCTCCTCTTGTACTACCCCCTTACCTTGTGATTCTCGTTCATCTAGCTCTGGCTCCTCTTCTTCGTCTTCGCTTTTATAAAATACTTCAATATAGTGGGATTTTCCCTTAGTACACTAATGCCCTCATGCCAAAGGTTAATGATAAGAGAAGAATAGCCTTATCCTATTGAGATCTCTCCTCATTTCCTCATCCAACTTTCTCTTCCCTGACGACTCGCTTTTCTACTGCCTGAATTCCTTTCCCCTTTGAGGAATAGTTGGTTTGGGTAGGAATCTAGCCTTGGTACTGCATCATACATATCCCTTTCTCTCATAATTGTGGCTTGCAAGGTCACGGGTTGATAGGCTCTTACCCAACCACGTAAGGGTTCTAAGAACCCTTCTATGAATAACATGACCATCTGATCCATTGAGAGGTCGGTGACCATTACTACAAGCCTCTGGAACTTTTCCATATAAGATTCAACACTTCCTAGCTGTCGGAGTTGGGTTAGCTGCCGGAAGTGCAACTCAGGGTGCTTCCTATCAAATCTCTCTATCAATCTCTGTGTGAATTTTGTATAAGATATTATGTTTGCATGTCCTAGAGTGATCATCCCATGTTGCCACCATTCATGTGCTTCTCCATCAAGATGAAGTGTGGAAAATTTAATGCCATCTCTCTCACGCATGGGCTTAAGCTCGAAATATGTATCCAACTTTTACACCCATGATCTTGTAGAACACTTTGTTGATCCATCAAAGTAAGGAAGAGTTACTTTCCCCACAACCTTTTGCAGATCCCGGTTTGGCTGAGGGCCCCCATATGTTGTTTCCTTCCTTTGTTGTTTGCTCCTCATGAAATAATAGTCATTGATGGTTAAAGTTGCTTTCACGTTGGGTGGCAACGTATCATATTCCTTCATCTAAGTTGCAACTATCTCAGCAATTTGTGAGGGAGAGTCTTGCTCCCTAGAGGAATCGTCCAAGAATGGAGGCATAGTTGGTTTTTTGAATTGGTTGCTTCGAATGTTGGCATGTTCATGTGATGAACTGTCCTTGCTTGAATGAAAGCCACCTTCCCCGTTATTACTTTGCAAGTTAGATCACCATATCTGCAATTTGAGAATGTCCACAATTGTGTCCCGAGTGGTGGTCATATTTTGTAATGCATTTTCAAGCTTGGTACTTTCGTGATCACCCATCGGTTCGTTTAATTCTTCCGACTCTTCCTGGTCCTTAGAGATGATCTCTTTGTTTTTTCCTCCTTGAGTTCTAACCTTTCTTCCTTTCCAATTGATAGCGATCCCTTTTTGTTTTTATTTTCTTGACATCCCACAGCTGGCGAAGATTTTGGCCCTGATACCTGTAAAGTACTTAAGTAGGAATTATACTGAATCTTACTAAAAATAAATTCTCCATACTTGACATATAATTCTCACACACATAAATGAAGGTAATATGGGTAACTTTATTTATTATCATTGTGAGGACTTTATAAAATTTATGATTTGCACTTACCTACATGCCCACTACTGGTGGCCCCATCTTTATTTGTCACGATCCATAGTTGATGCTATTGCTTACCTGATTGCTACGCCACAACCCACCATTTATAGCTCGGTCCTAGTGGGCTATGCACACTATGCCCATGACCCCTCTGTGATTCCACACTTGTCCACAGATGCACCTACAAATGGCTCATTTCTAAGGTTTCTCCTTCCTCTCGCCATTATACCCACGACCCACAACTACAACGATTCCTCCCTTACACGGCCCACGACCCTCGTTTGGCAGTGCAGCCCTATCCAGCGACTCAGTGGCTCGACGAACAAAAGAATGATCTTGCGGCTCTTGCCCTACTGCTTGTTAATCTTTGAATAAAATAATGATCTTGCGGCCCTTGCCCCACTGCTTGTTAATCTTTGAAAGCTACAATCCATTGTAGTCATTTGTTTTTGTCATTCTCGATATTGCTACAGGTTGTTAGATTCTCCTGCAAGTTTGTGGTTTAGGAACTCCTCCACATCGCACACGGGAATTCTTGGATTCGGGTGATTGCTACATTTCTTGCAATTGGTCAGTTATGTGAGGCTTCTTTCCCGTCACACCCACACATTAGAGATCTATCCTCAACTACTCAACATGGTGCTATCGAATGAAATCCCATGACCTCTAAACTTGGCATCACAGTGGTTGGTTTTTATGTAATCAACCCATGCACAACGCTTGATATGGCCCTTACTTTGATCCTGGCGTTCTCGTTCTGAGACAATCGACCCTTGAATTCACTGTGTTGGAACCAACCTCTCGATCTGCAATCAAACATATATTCTTGTTGATGCCCACAGTAGCCAAGAATAGGTCCCTGGCTTATTATGGATCCACCCATTAAGATACATTTGATGATCTCTAATCCAGTAGTGAAGAATACAAAGGAACCCCTGTCCTGAAATAGAGAAACTGAGCCAGCTAGGGTGATTTCAAGAACCACCGAAACTTGATTTGCCTACTAAGGTGAGACCTAATCCCACCAAATTTAATTTGGTTGAGGATCTCACTTGAGACTCTCGCTTGAAAACTCGCATGAGTCTTCAACTAAAATGCCAAGAATAAATTCCAAATTCCATTTCTGCTATCATTCCTCCTCCGCCCTTTTTAAAGCTTGATGGCTTGAAAGAAACCATAGACAGATACCTTGGTTGAGAATTACCTAGGGCCAAAACCATGTGCTATGCCATATATATATAGTTAGTTTAACTCAGTTCAACTGGGTCAATTGGTTGGGGATATTACATTCAATTCTTTCTTTTATACATCCTAATGTTCTAAGGTGTTTGATTGAGAGTTTCCTCCCACTTCAGTTTTCAAGTGATCTGATAATCACCCTATGAGTGACCTCAGTTGAAGATTATTAAATGAAGGTTTTACAGACTCATATGTTGGTGTGTGTCTATGTTATTTAAGCAACGGATCGATCAAATTGCAAATACACAGACACTTGAAATGGAAAACAACAGAGAAATACAGTAAGTAAATACAAGAACACAAGAAATTAATAAGGAGTTCACCCTATCCTCCAGGGCTATGTCTCTGGTCCAGCTCTCAGTGGTGGCCTTCTTTTATTGTGTCTTGAAGCAGCGAATTACAATGAAGGAGATCAGTATGAGTCTCTTGAAATAGATTGGCTTGGCAGGGTGGTTTCTTGGATTCCCCAAAACCACTTAGAGTACACAGAATCTTTTCTTGCCAGCTCTTTGACCTCTTTGGTTTGACAAATCCTCTCAGGGATGGCTTGAGTCTCTCAAGCTCTCTGGTGCTCGATGCTACCTCTGGTCAGCTCGGCCCTTCTGTCTTCTTTTTGCTTTTTGCTTCACTGATTCTTCTCTTCTCTCTCTTCTGTCTTCGATTTTCCTCTTCGATTCCCGACTCTTCCATTTTTTTCCTGTTCTCCATTCATGGCTTTAAACCATTCGAGCTCATGGCGGTTCGTTTCCTCTTCCGCCTCCGTTGATTCGCCTGCTCGCAGCTGCACTTGGAGTTCCCTATTCTCGGCATCATCATCAAGCTCACAGGGAGTGGCCACTTGTCCTCCTGCAAACTGCACCAGCCTTTCGTCAGTTCAATTCTTCGATTACATTGTGGAATGAGTCTTCCACCACCTTGGCGGTCAAAGCAGACTTCAAAATCTTCTAAATCGTGGCTTAACCCTATGTCGATTCTGTCTTCTCCATTAGGCGCGATCTCAGCCGTTAGATCTGGAGCCCCCCAGATCCGACGTCGTTTGCTCTTCTCGCGTGGTTGATTAGCTCGACCATTAGCGCGCGATGAGCGGCGATTTTCTTTCTCCTCTGCTTGCCACGCGTCGGGCGCTAAGTGGAATCGCTCCTTTTCCATCAAAACTGCTTACCGCCCATGGATGCCCTTGATCAATACCGCCGGTTTTGGAGCGGGTCCCGCCTTTAGCGCTTAGCCTTTTGTCCCACGGTTTTCCGGCTCCCACGCGACCGAGCGCTCGGGGCTTCTCCTCTGTTTCCTGATCCGGGCCTCCCAGGGGCTAATTTTGCCTCCCGCGCAGTCTCCATGGGCCTCAGTCAGCGCGCTTTGACCGAGGTCCTCGTCGTTCCACACTGGCTGCCATTGCCACTGGTTTAGAGGTGTTTTTGATCGTTATTTTAAATTCTTTGAAGCCTGTCCTGACCTGGTACAGCCATGGCTCTGTTAATCAATTTTTATGTATCCAATTCGGATCATCAAGGGGAGTCAAGTCCCCTACAAGTTTTGGTTGAAATCATGTTCAAAAGGTAGTTTGAGTGTAAACAACCTATGTATAAAAAGTAATCTACATTCCTTTGGTTTGAATCAAAAACCGTGCCAATTTGACTAAGGTTTGATTCTTTTTCTCACCAACAATGTTCTATTGAGCTGTATAAGTTATGGATCTCTACTAAGAGATGACATTTTGTGACAATTAGCTATTAATCACATATTTTCCTCTATTGTCAAATCAAATCAAATCTTAAATATTTCATAAGTCAAACACATTTCTTTTTAATGAATGTAGTAAGTAAATTTATTGATTTTTTTAAAGAGAATGATCTTTATTTTACCAGAAATATAGCCAAGTATACTTAAGAAAATGTCAATAAAAGTCAAAGCTACTTTAAAATCATCGACGAAAGTCAAAACATGCCTTGAGTGAGTTAATGATGGTTTGTTCATTTTGGCTCAATCTAACTATTAGGTATTTTTTCTTTTTTTGGCAGGAATTAGGCAATAGATTTTTTTGAGAGCTTGTAGATTTTGAGTGTTTAAAATATGTTTTTGAATGTTTTAATAGTTTCAGCATGGAGAAAAACCTATTTGCACTTAGATTGTGCACATTACATACCTCTTTGCACTTGGATTGTGCACATTGCATAGCTCAAACTCAACATTACAAAAAAAAATCCCTACCAGATTTTGGGTAAAATCAGCCATAAAATATATCAAAAAAATGTCAAAAGTGTCTAGTAATTAAACTATCCTACTCATTTTACAGAAATCACTATAGAGAAGTTCCAAATGAGGTTTTTCTATTAATATTTCTTTTATTTAAAATATAACTTAATAATGCATACCCGTCACATATATCATGAAGAGAAACCTAAGTTCTACTCCTAGCCTCTTATTAGTCCTCTCCGTTTTCATAAGGAAAACACCAATCTAAGAAGGGCAAAAGAAAGGAGACTAAAACCAATTGTGCATATAGACGATGGAACCAGGGGTGAAAAGTCAAAAGGAGAGAAAAAATTGTGCATATGGATAGGTGATGGAATTAATGTAACGAGTTAACAGTGAAGTAAAAGTCAAAATCTTGGGTTGGAGAATTGTTAAAACTGTACATATCGATAGATGACAGCATTAATGCAAGATTTAAAGGTCAAGTAAAAGTCGAAACCTTGGGTTGGAGAATGGTCGCTTAGACGTTGATGGACTTATTTACAGCGGACAATATACAAATGGAAACGCGCTCACGACAAAGATGGAAGAGGACGGGCACTTGAAACCCACGTCATTCAATGGTCCAGTGAAATTTTAATGCGTGTAAAGCTGCAGACCACATATACTAACCCGGGTAGTAACCCCTCACGTAGAGAGACTGTCCTTTGGGAGGACCATTATTTTACCATGAAGCATGAAAGAAGAGCGTGCTGATGACAAAAGATTGAAGTGATGGCAACCAGAAAGTAAAATTTTATGGTGAACAATATCCATTACCCTTTTTATAGTGTACGCGTGTCGAGTTGCAGTCCGTACTATCATTGTGTTCGTCTGCCATCGTGTCGATAATATAAAAGAAGAGCGCACCAATGATAATGAATGAGGTGATGGGTGCTTCGAAATTCCTTTATTGACGAATCTAAGATGACTATAGTAGTGGTATCTATTATTTTATTATTATTATAATACAATACATGAATGTAAATCCCTCAACCATTCATTTATTAGTTCCTGTCCTTTCCGGGCTGCAGGGACTATAGTAATCGATTCGATTAGATATCATTACTTTGACGTGATAATCAACAACCGTATTTTAACTTAAAACAAAGTTTCTTAAAAGGACACAGAAACCAATACAATATTTTATAGTTTCTTATGCTTTTAACCAATCAAACAAATCTTCATCTTATTTGGCCTCAAAACGAGGTATACATGCTGAAAAGTTAGGGTAAAATTGGCAGAAGTACAAGTGATTAAACAATTTCACAGCTTCATGAACTAATGCTATGTTTGCATTAGCATTAATCTCCAACATTTAATGTTAACAAAACTAACAAAACTTATGTAAAACCATGGCTGCCCTGCCGTGTCAAAATTGCCCTGCCGTGTCAAACAATCCCTGCAGTGCCGTGTCAAAACCGTAATTTGCATGAGAACAACCGACTTGACTTGCCTGCCTTAAAATGAAAGCAAAGCATCTTGCTTGTCTTAACATTTTTGGTCTCTCTCCGATCTCGGAGAGATCTCTGTTTGTTATTCGTAGCCAAACGTGGAGGGTCTGTTCTGTAAGATCAAGCTGGAATCATGAGGCAGGTCAATCACCAGCCGTAAGATGAAGCAGCAGCAGCATTGAACCCAGCCCAGAATGTCCCTGAGAAGGCGAAGCCAAAGAACAGAAAAAGCTTCCCGAGCTGAAATGCTTTGCTGGCACAGTCGAGTCGGCGGTCTCTCTAGTCTCATAGTCCCCTTACCTCCCATGTTCAAACCCCCGCTGCTTCTGTGGCCTGCAAAGAACCCCCGCTGCTTCTGTGGCCTGCAAACGCCATTCCTCACCGTCTCAACCTAAGATCTTCGACTGGGTTGCAGACCATCCAGGTCATAAAGCAGACAAGTCAATTCCAGTTAAAATCGGTGGAGCTGTTTATGCGCGTTCACACCTTGAAAGTCTCAGATTCTTAGCAACCGTGGCCGAGGTGCGAGTATTATAAAGAAAGCCAGTGGCATCTCATAGCCTACAAGAACAACAAAAAGATTAGTAACTTATGTGACCTGTTATTGACTGCTAATCAGAAGGTTTGGCACTTTTTTACAACATCTTATAAGGAATTTCCCAAAATTTATTAGTTATAAATATTGTCCAGATTCACTTAACAAGCAGCATTAGAAGCATTATTAGGCAAACCAGAAGCATTTGCTGATCAGTTTCAATCCAAGTGAAATTTATTCTAAATATTCATCAATATACCTCTGCTGATCATGAAATGCAACCATTTTCTTGGCCAAATTCAATAGCTGAGTATCCCTATCTCTCATTCATCTTATAATGAAATTAACATACTGACTCAAGCAAATTGTTGACAAAAGTTATTTCCATGAAATATTCACAATGATTCTATAACTGAATATCTTACAGGAATTTATGATTAGAATGCAACCAATAAATATCTCCCAAGCATACTTCATCCAATTTTCAATTGGCTCAATCACTACAAAGAAACATTAGAGACAACAATTATAAATTATAAAGAAAAAAGCTGACATAATGCAAATCAATTGCATCTCTCAATTTACAGTTGCCTTGTCTGAGGTTGTTTTTTGTGTTAAACAGACCGTAAATTTATTAAGCAATTCGCCTAGAAAGTATTGGACCACCAACCCCAGCAGAATGCTAAACAACTATTTGGAAGTTTTGTTCACGATAAATTTTGGCGGTTGAGGAAACTACCTTACTGCCATCCAAATTAGTACTTTGTTCTTTTAACAGTCTCAGTTGTCGCCGCAAAAAGTTGTTCTGACTCACAAACTGGAAGCCCTGTTTTGACAGATTATCATTTTGCTTCACGAGAACCTTGTTCATCGCTTTGAGCTTCTCATTCAACGCAAGCAAGCGGGTGGCTTCTTTGCACTGCTTCTCACGGCACCTGTAAGTTCGCCCCAGCAATCCACACCAGTGCAGAACATTAGTCTTAAATTAATATAGAATGCAGTATAACTGTTAGAAACATCGTTAGAATTTAATACGCCATAGCAGACATGAAGTAGTATACATCATGGTGGGCAGGCTTTAATGCCGTGAGCAATAATTATCACGCAGTCTGCTCAGGCTACCTCTGCAACGGCGCTGCCAAAGAATGCGACACATTCGCCCTATATCGAGCTTAGCCCCTTCGTTGCGCCCCTTCACTGCGCATGCCCGACTGCTAAACAGCGATGCCTGGTTCGATTTGCAAATGAGACAGATGAAGGGGACCTTCACGTTCGGTCCGGAGGGCGGGGATATCCAACATGCATAAAATGGTATTTGTCATGGTTGTCCTGCGCCACGTTTCGCTCATGCATTATGCTTGAGCTGGTGGTAATGCCAAATGATATCGTTGGGTTCCGCGTGGCATATATTTCATAACTTTTCCATATGCATTATGAGCGAAGTCCGATGGCGCGTCATCCATGATTGGATAGGATGGTTATAATAAATGTAACCTTGGCATATGAGCACATGAACTTCGGAAGTTATGTAACTCCGCTCGGCGGTGTGGTAAACATTGATGGTGGAATATTACTCAGACCCGTGGCATATATCAAATATAACCAAAGTTTGACATAACTCCTCGTGGAATCTTCGTGATATACGATTTGACTTTGGAATATGACATTGTCATAAGATTTCTCCGCGCCGAGTTTAGTGGAGACTCCCACGATATTAGCCGTCGGGAGTAAGTTCAATGGAAAACTTAGTCTTTATTATCTTATACAATGGCTCTATTCCCGGCTACTTCCACTAATACAATGGGAGAGGACTTATCAAATATTATACAATGGGGAAGAGATAGAGTATGCGTCCATATTCAAGCGTTCATTAAGAATCCTGAAGTGGAGCATGCTGGCTCTGCAAATCATGATCAAGTAACGGTATGACAGGTTGCTTCTCGGAGGAACCGTGACCCCAGATGATAACTTCATGTTTAATCCATCAGAATCTCTGTATGGTGTACTAGAAAGGCTTTCTTAAGTACTTTTTACAGTAAAATTTATTAAAATAATATATGTATAAATATACACCGCATCTTGGAAATCTTTTGACTTCAGCACAATTCCTCACTGACTTTATGGTATGATCAGACGAAAAAAGCATGGAAAAAGCCATAAGGTGGAATCATTTAGTACTACGCTTATATTTGGATGGATCAGATTTGACCACCTTTTCACAAACATGTCAGGCATTAATTAATATGGCTTCTGTCACGTTCGCCATTAACGAATTGAATGTATAGAAATATCGGAAATATCTTAATCTTCAAAATGTATAATACATAGACTATGGCTATATGCAGGACGCTGGACAAACCACCAACAACGACAAATGAGTCAAATTACAATAGATATTGCTAGACTATTTCTGTATAATTTTATTAAATTTCTATTACAGGAAAGGATTCGATTGCTAAGTATCACATAATCATAGAGAATTAAGAAGATGAGGACGAAGACCTCACTGTAGGATCTACGATGACGTATGTGGATGACGTATTAGTATTACGAACTGCGCAGTTTTTACGAATCTCTCCTTCGCTTCCAGTGAGGACATCAAGCTGAACCATCTTAAGCATACTCAGAGAAAAAAACTTTATGTCCTCAATTAGGTCCTAAAGGCTCCATCTCGCATGACGAGGTGCAAGTGTCGGATCTACTATTGTTGCTGGATCTACTGGTGCTTCAACTACTGGACCAACAACTGCTTAGTCTACAGAATAAACAACTGCTGCATCAAGGGCTGCTGATTTACGAATCTCTCCTTCCTAAGCATACTGAGAGCAAAAAACTTTATGTCCTCAATTAGGTCCTGTCAGATCTACTATTGCTGCTGGATCTACTGGTGCTTCAACTACTGAACCAACAACTGCTTAGTCTACAGAATAAACAACTGTTGCATCAAGGGCTGCTGCTGTTAGTGTAGGTGCTGTAGTGTCGGATCTACTATTGCTGCTGGATCTACTGGTGCTTCAACTACTGAACCAACAACTGCTTAGTCTACAGAATAAACAACTGCTGCATCAAGGGCTGCTGCTGTTAGTGTAGGCGCTGCTACTGGATATGCTGGTGTTGGTGCTAGGTCTGCCAAAACGGGCTGGCTTGCTAAAGGCAGGGACTAGCTGCCACGCAGCCTGTCTTGTTTTGTATAGGTTTGTTAATCTAATTGTAAAGATAAAACATAATTTTTCTTTATTCCACACAAAATTATGTTAATGTTTTGGTTTGGGATTTAAAAACTCTTTTAATATCAATGATAATTTATATATTTTTGATTAAGTGTATTTATGAGCCTATATTTTATGAACATCACAAAACCTAAAACTGGAATTACAATTAAGAGAGTTATGATTTTACTAGTTCAATTTTCTACATCATCAATTCATTACTTGTTTGATTATTCCCCATTGTTATGATTTTATATATGGTTATCTATAACACTCTTTCTTGTTTCTAGAAACATTGACATCAACTTGTCACCCCTAAGTTGAGGCCATGCCTCCACAAGGGTAATGCTCACCTAGAGTCAACAATTGTCAAACAATCAATACCAAACACATATTAGGCAAGTACCAACTAACCCTCGAGGGCTTCTAGCACAAGTCAATCAAGAAATCTCAAAATATTGTAGCTTTGGGAGTTCCAATTGCCCTCGGGAGTCTTCTAGACTCCCGTCGAGCCTCAAATTGGGAAAACCTACCCAACCAATTCTCCTCCAAACTCTAGCCTTATTTAGGACAAGTAAAGAAAATTTACCGTAGTTCACATAGTTAATAAGATTCAAAGAACCAAACTCACATCTCAACTAGTCTTAACCTAACTAACAAGGTATCTAGCAAAGAGACAACAAAATGATAATGAAACCTAAAACAAATCTTCAGAAATAATAGGAACCTAACATGTTGAATTCAAAGGGACAACAAAAATAATAGTTTAATCCTAAAAAAAAATCCTAAAAGTGATGGAAACCTAACATATTGAATTCAATAATAGTATTTGAGCAATGTTTAAAGCTTATAAAATTCAATAATATAACTGGTGAAAGCCAATAATGATATTTATAAAAATTCACTATTCAAATGTACAATAAAAGTATCTCACTTCAATTATAATAAATTTCCATTCTGAAATTCAAATTTACAATAAAATGTATCTTTTCCTTCAATAATATAACTTGCCAAATTCAATAAACATATTTATAAAAATCCACTCTTTTGCTTTTTTTTACTACTCACATTCTACTATAAAAGAAGATGATTGCATCCCTGCACCACTGTATAAGAAGTGAAAGTTAATGACAAATTGTGATCATATTTGGAATTTCCGCGCAATTCATGTTAGATAACATGGACTGCTCGCAGTACGATTAACCTACTCCAATATATACTCTTATCATAATCGGAGGACTGTCTCTTTGCGTGGTACAAGACGCACCACCTTTTCGCACATTATGGCGAAATAGACGGTCCACATCCTTTGAATATATATTCTTATCATAATCGGAGGACACTAATGCTTACAACTACGAGAGTTGTAATTTATTCATTTAATTTTATGCATCATTAATTCCATACACCTTTGAATATATATTCTTTTCATAATCGGTGCACCACTATTAAAGGGGTGAGAGTTAATGAACAAATTCTGATCATATTCGATATTTCTGCTCAATCCATGTTAGAGAATGGACTCCTCTTTTTACGATTAACCTACTCCAATATATATATACTCTTATCATAATCGGAGGGCTCTCTCTTTGCGTGTTGGACAAGATGCACCTACTTTTTGACGCATTATTGCGAAATCGACAGCGTCCACGTCCTTTTCCTCTACAATTTGGTTAACGGTGACACGCGTTATGGAAGATTAAATATAAAATAAAATGAAAGTACCATCTCCTTTACCTTCCTGTCACATTTAGCTTAACACGTGACATCCATATGGAAAGCTAGATGGTGAAATAGACGAGATAAACCAACTTTTCTTCTCTAGTTGGTGTGGTTCATCGTTATGGAAAAATAAACCAGATGCTCTACCTTTTTCATCTCGTTTAGTTGGTTCAGTCTAACGAGCATTACGAAAAAATAAACTACGTGCCTTCCATTTTCTTGTTAATTTTTCGTGACTCACTCTCCATATAAAACAAACAACTTTAACCATGGTCAAATGTTGTTATTTGCTTGAATAACTATGATGGGTAGATATGAAATTACAATAAATGTTTTTCATATACATAACATTTATCATTATTTAATAGAGATTCGTATAAAAGTTAACATGTTCTTAATTAATGATAAGAAATTTATTATTAATATATTATACTTATATTAATTTTAGTTTATGTTATAGTTTTTTTTTTTGGGCTTCTTAAGTTTGGAGGGAGGTGTTACTTTCAATTAATCTAATCTTTATGGTTTTTTTATGAAGATGGGATTACAAAATTGCTTTCCACTTAAAGTGTGTGAAACTCACTTTGAATAACACTATTAGGTTCAACTCGTCGGGAACTTTCTAGTGATATAAAACTTGATCTCAATCCAACTTCTAGATTAGAAGTTATGCTCATTTGAAGTTTGGGCCCTGTAACCCTTGCCACATCTATCAGGACTTGTCGCATGGCATCCACATGACACTGCTTCCTCATATGAAGCCCATCGTGGCACTTTCCGCGACATAACACCTTAGTGTCACTTCTTTAGAATGGAATTTCATTCAAACCTTTGTGGCACAACACACTTATTCCTATTATTTGACAAGGATGATCATTGTCCCGTGATTTCTATATACTTTGTGCCTACATAAGAAATACATCACATAGACCCTTGTAGTCCTGAGCTCTACGGTGACATGGCTCCCAACCATGTGTGCCACCATGTCAATGTCACATAGCAACACCACATTGGGTTTCTCCACTCACCACCACCCCATGTCACTTATTGTCATGTCAGCATAGGCCTCCACATGACCCACTCTTACCACATCTCGTTGACGTTAGGGTGATGTCCTCCTGCCACATGGCATCTTTTAGTGGTGCCACGTGTCATCCAAAAACTAACAATTGGCCATCCTATAAGGCCATATCTGTATGACATGTGCCACACTAACAATGTGCCACATTAGCTACCTTACCATATCATAGGTACATGTCACAGTGTTCTTGGCAGCTTCCACCACCTCAGCTTAAGTCTTGGGCCCCCTAAGTCCCAAACCTTTGTTCAAAATAACAGTTCCTCATTTAATGATGGAGAGGACATTTTATCCCGCCCTCCACCAATAGCGCCAATGTACCCACATGAGGCTATAGCCATTTCCTTTCTTTCGCAGTGTGACAGAGTATCCTAGTGGTAGGTGACAATCATCTTCTTATCTCGCGTTCTCTATTGATCGCGCCTACTTGTCCCTCAAGCCTATTATCAACCTTGGCGCAACATGACATGAATATCTACAACAGGTGATGGGAAATTTCCCATTCCTCACCCCTGTTAACTCTGTGCCTTTTATCAATTTACAACTTTTTCATGGACGCCATGTTCCCATCCTGTAGAGGCACAACATTGTTCCCCGAGACGTAAATATATCTATCTCCTAGTGAATCTTTCTCTGTATCCATGGACCTGAATCCGATGCAAGTCTTAACAGGATTCATCCATCTCGAGCACAAGCTTATTGAGCAGTGACAACCAGGCTTATAGTCTTAAGGACATCATTGGCTTATAAAGCCATTCTAGATGGAAAGCAATGCTCTGTAACATTACTATAATGTGATGGATCCCTTATTCCCTCATTATCACTGCAAGTGTTAAATATAGCCATAGCAAGGAAATAAAACTATCAACATGCCTAAAAATATGCACTATTAGAGTCATTCATATAGCATACAACATACACATTGACCACATACTTTTACTAGTCTATACATAATAGATATCCAGAATATTCCTGCATCGACAAGAAAAATTACACATGGTGACAACTAGTTGAAATCATTAAATAATCATACATGCTAGGTAAGTAACCATGCATTTAGGAAACTACTAATAGTCACAGGAATCTACAATCTCTCTCAAATCATGAGAAGAATCACACATGCATATCACTAAAAGAAACCAACAATAACACCATTGCTCCATAAATAATACAGATGCATTCCTTGTTAAAACTCATAACAATATCATTCAACATTTATAATGCAATAGGAGTATAAGTAGTCACACTTATTGGCATAGTTTAGTGACTACAAACCGAGGGAGGGAATTCAACTCTCGATCAAACCATAGGCCAACTACAATGTAATCTTTCTTCTAACTGACCACCCTCGAGTTGGATTCAGAGTCTCAAGATTAAGTACTCAAAGGAGTTTAGACCAATTCCAATCAATTAGTTCACTTAGCAATCTTGAGACCACCCCATCTCCACCCACCTAGTTTAGGATTATTTTCTCTAGTGTCTCCACCTATTTAATTAGGATTCCAAAGTAAACCAATGACCATCTTCTAATCCAAAAAATATCAAGGGAACACAAAAATTTCCTTTTACTAACCAGGAATCCAAAGCACACATAGTTTCCACTTGCTCAACCCGGAAGGGCTCCAAAATAATCAATGTCTCCACCTACTTTTTCCTCAAACACGCTCCCCAATGTGTCCCTTATTTAGCACTAATGCTTGTTTCTAGCATTCTTCTTTTGTCTCATTAGTCCACTCACAAATCCTGTACGCCTACCTGACATACGTGCACCCACATGACACAACCCGTGTCTGTGATCCTAGTGTTTTCTATTCTAAAGCCTTTCCTCCTTGTCTCTCTGAATGCTTACCATCCCCCTTATTTTCTTTTGGTTCCTCCTTTTCCCCTAACCAAACCCCTCACATCCTCTCATGTGTTAGTCATGCAACTCAACCCATGAGGAAGAAGAGGTGGTATGAGCTTGTCCTCCATTTAGGAAGCCCATACTCCACCTCCTTGCCTGTCATGGAGGTTGATGAGCCTCATCATTGAGTAATTATATGGGCCTTAATTGGCCTTAATTCACCTCCTAGCTTAGTCAAACCAACTATTCTCACAACTTATTGCATACTTTTGATTATATTTTGTTTATGAGATGAGTTAGAGTTGGATATTTTGCTTTGTGGTCTAATTTGCATTTAATGCAGGATTAAAGGATAAAATCAAGGAAAATGCAGGATAAAAGATAAAATCAAGGAACTCTGGTAAAGACCTTGGTAAAAACTCGAATGGGACAAGGGAGAGTAATTATAGGAGGTAAATCCTCCTCATTTACTATCCCTCCATTCGAATATTCCTCCACCGTCTCGGAGTGAAAACATCCACATCATGAGGACGAGAAGACAGTCGAGCAAGTGAAAGCGAGAGAAACCAGTTTAAGGAAGTTGTTGGAGACTTCAGATGTATAAGTATAGAGGCTTAGGACCTCAGTAGGATTCAAACTTTTATTGTAAAACTCTGCTTTATTTTTGAGCTGCAAGATTTGTGACAGTTTGTTATGTAATCCATGGTTTTGATAATAAAGATGAGGTCTGTTTTGAGCAAGCATTGAGTTAACTCAGAGGGCTGAAGCTCTTGGGTTAGGGACCAACCTGAGCAACCAAAGCTCCTCTTCATTGTACTGTTATGATAGCATAGGTTCCTGTTGTTATGTTAATTTGTTTAAGTAGCTGCACTTTCATTATAGCAGTATAGCATAGATATATGGTTTCTCTCTTCACTTGCTTAAGTAGGTTTCTGGTTCTGTTCATTTGCTTAGTGTAGCTGCATTTTCATTACAAAGATTTATGGTTTAACTATCCATTTGCTTAAATAGTTGGAGTCTCATTATAGTAGTGTAGAGTAGATCATTAAGTAGGTTAACTAGGAGAAAAAGGTCACCATAAGGTTGTCCACAGGTGTTTCAGCCTCATCTCCTCCCTCTGGGACGATTATTTGAGGAAGAGACCCTTCAGCAACCCCAAAAACACAGGTTTCTAGTTCTCACATGAGCTTTGGATTTTGTTGTTTAACACAGTTACTTACTTCAGTTCAATTTCATCGTTTTCTATTACTCTCGGTCTGCCCTCACCCTCACTGGTTTTTCTATCATTTTCCATTGAAACCTCCTTCAGCACGTTCTTCATGCATCATTTCTTGACCATCCGATCCACAACGAACTTAGCCAATCACCTTCTGATTCATCAATTTGCCCAACGGCCATCACACGCAAATTCTTCCACTTACTTTATGCGCTCTAATCTCCACCATCGATCTCTCTTGATCTGACAACTATCGCGTCACCTTATGATCTAGGAGGATCTGTCGATTCAATTGCACAAGTGTTCAAGTGTTGTTCAGTGTCGTCGTCACTTCAGTTCATCTTCGACAGATTGACAATGTTGGTTATGATCAGGTTGTTCAGGTAATGTTCGTAGTTATGGTTTCATGGCATTCAGTTGATGTGATGTTGTATCTGGCTGTCGACTTATGTCATCGATAGTTTCGATTGGTCAATGAATTTTTTTTGTCATCTGGCTTTGCAGGATTTATGATTGATATAGTTGATTGTGTAAAAGGATTCAAAGTTAAAGTACCTGGTCGACGACATAGTCTTATCGTCATCGCCACCAGTGTTAGTTACAAAGATGTGATGGTTGTCATCTTGCAATGTTGACGAATGTCGCACAAGACCACAAGGATGTACAAGGGTCGATCATCTAGTAAAGGCTTCAATTTCACCAAAGTCACTTTCCAGAGCAGATATGGGTCTTGAAAAGTTAAAAGAAACTCTTTATCTAAGCCTAGACCTAAACCCTAACTCCTAAGCTATCTATTCATCTTTTGTTTACCCTAATAATCCTAATGCATTCTTGCCTAAGCACTAAACCCTAATCTATGTTAAACCATATGTCAAAACCTATGATCTAAGTGTAGTTCTACAAACCATAATCCTAACCTAAGTGTCAACCCTAATAAATTACATGTATTAAAATTACATTGAAAAACATTAATCCTATGCTAAAAATCCATTACCAAAACCTATGTCTAAAAAGTCCTAAACCTAAGTTTATACCTCTCGGCCTATTTACCATGTAAAACATTACAAACAATACAAAATTGTTCATAGCAGCCCTAACCGAGTCCACAGACCGCAGTGGAATCGGGTTAATGTAACTAGAGCATGTAATACAAACCATCGGAGGTTTGTGCTGGCAGTTTGGAGAAGACCGTTTGCAAACCACATCAGGAACCACAACATGTGACTGCAACACTACCACCATCACCATAACCGTCAGCCCGCGCTGTCAACCAAAACTGTCGGCGTACTAACTGCGGGTTAGTTCGAATGATCACATGCGCTATCAATGCTCCTCTGCTCGATTATCAAACTGCTAACGGTTTCAGGCTAATATAAGTTTTTCAGGTGGGTTTTTATGTGTTAATTTGTTTTAAATTAATACGAGGACCATGACATTAACCCTAAGGTGGAAGTTTGTCACTATAAACCCTAAATCAAACCTTCAAGTCAGCACATTCATGCCTAAATTGAGCCTGAGGTGGTTTTGATGCATCTGAAAGCCTATAAGAGGCATTTTTGCACATTGAAGAATAGCTGGAGTAGTTTTCAGCTTTTGTATGCAGGTTCTGGAGGGATAGAGGCGATTTTGTTTTCAGTGTTTTGGGAGCATCGAGAGTCGGATTTGGAAACTGTAAGCGGCATTGGAAAGCTGGTTTAGAGAGCTTTCTGATGACAGAGGTCAGATTTACCTGTGTGCAAGCTCAGTCTATCCAAATCACTATGTAATTGACTTCTTCTTCTCATTCCTAAAAAAAATGGTCACCCATCTTGAAAGTGGACTTGGAGACGTAGTCCATCAGGGATGAATTCCGTAATCAATATTGCTATCTGGTATAACTATGTTTTCACTGTTTATACTTCTATTTTTCATCTTTATTGTGGTTTATCAACTGTTGTAAATTGTTCTACTCCAACCGTTTTCCTTGATTTTGGCACTTTCAGTTAACATTCAATTCTTAGATGGCTAATCACTTCTACATCATTTTTTAGTATATGGTCATTTTAGATCACCTTAAAACTTTATGCGCTCCAATCTCCACCATCAATCTGTCTAGCATGATCTGATGGCTATCGTGTCACTCGATCGCCAAGTAGTGCGGCCAATCTCCATCGTTGATTTTTTTTGTCTGATCTGATGGCTATCGCGCAATCTCACGCGGATTCTTGCACGACCGTTATCTGCCTGAGAGCACGTGAGAAAAGTGGTTTTCCCGTGCTATGTGTCATTCAGTTAGGCTAATCGCATCAAAAATGCTACTTATAGCTTTGAGGGTGCGCAAGAAACTACTTACTGCCTTCGAAACCCGGTCCATCATTTCTACACGTTTCTTTTTCCCATGATACGATCTCCATTGTCCATCTGCCAATTAATCCTATCCATCCATCTCTTGACTTAGCCTCTGCAATAAGATCTCGGCCATTCATCTTTGTTTAACCTTGTTCATTCATCTATTCACTAAACCGCCCGCAATAAGATCCCCACCGTTCATCCTGTTAGTTAACCTTGTTCGTCGATCTATCTACGTAACCTCCTAGGATCCGATCTCCATTGTTAATTTTCCTTTCAC
>APFE031560513.1:2719-16616 GCA_000404065.3 Pinus taeda | reverse complement strand
AATAACAACACGGGGCCTTGATTCATACATAGCATGTTGCTTCCACAAGTATGGTTGTCCTAATAATACATCACAAACTTCAAGGGGAGCAATGTTACAAAATACCTCATCCATGAAGGGCTTGATGTTGTATGGAAGGCGACACTGTTGGCTCATACGAAGATCCCGTCCTCGGTGAAGCCACCCGATGGTGTACGGTTGTGGATGTGTTGTGGTAGGTAGGCCCGGCCACTTCACGGCCTCTGCCGAAATGAGGTTATTTTGGCTCCCGCTATCGACAATGAACTGTAACGGGGAGCTCCTTACCCACATCTGGGAGTGGAAGAGACGCTCCTCCTCCTCTGGATCTTCGAGTTCCTCCTTCTGGATATTTGTGGTGGCAACGGTGGCGTTGGGCTCCGCATCGATAATCTACTTCCCTTTGTCATTCCCCTTATCAGGTTCTGACTTAGAGTCGGAACATGCATCTGATTCTGAAACCTTTAGCTCGGCCACCAGTGACTGCTTGGCCCGACACTCACTTGTGTTGTGAGTGGAGCTCTTATGGAACTCACACCACTTTCCTGTGTCCTTTTTTGGCTTTGCGACGCTGTTCTTTGCTTGTAGCTTTGGCAGGTTGTCTCGGGTCACCCTGCCTTGGCTTTGTCCTTTGTTCTGTGGTTTGGGGGCACCTTTCCCTTGTTTTGGATTCACAGATCCAAAGTCTCGCCTCTTATGTTTAAAATTTTGCTCGACCTTGATGGCATACCAGTATGCCGTGCCGAGCGAGGAGATGTTCAAGAATTCTATTTCTTCCTGGATGTACTTGTGTAGGCAGCCACAGTATTTGAGTACCAAATTCTGCTCTGTATCCTTGATACCCAAGTTTGTGTGAAGGGTATGGAAAATATTGGTAAACTTCGGCACGTCTTGGTCCTTTCCCTGCCATAGCATGGTCCACTTTATGTATTGATTCTCATAGCTTCCAACAGGGTAGTACTGCTCCTTGATGGCATCCCAGAATGAATTCCAGGTGGGTGCGGCTGAAAATAGTGAGTCTGTACTTTCATCCTTCTACTCGCAGTAGGTTTCCCACCAATCCTTGACGTGGGGGGTTGCTTTGAGAAGAGTGAAAATAATCTTTTCTCGACTGGAAAAATCATGAACAGAAAAATAACCCTTTAGCACATTTAACCATTTATCGACAACATCTGCATCTATCTGACCCTCGAATATGGGGATTTCAAAATTAACTTGTACCTTAAATGGTGTGGCGTTTCCAAAGTTGTTGTTGGAAGCCGATGCGTTGCCCCTGGGTAGCCGCTGAAGGATCTGGGCAAAGTTATCCATCATTGCCTTCCTTTGTCGCTCGAGGGCTTCTTCGAGCAAGATTTTGATAGGATCTCCTACCCCCTCGTCTTTCTTTCCATGCGCCATGGGAGGCCATCGGGATTTGCAAGGCTAGCCTTGCAAAGGTTCGACCAGTTCAAGCCCTAACTCCTTATATCCCCACCTCGTTGGGGACATGCAAAGAAAAACAAAGAAAAGCAGATTGCTCTGATACCACTAATTTGGATTTAAATAGGAACGCAACAAATTATAGAGATAACCGTAAACAGAGAGATGCAGTGGAAATAATACTTCATTTCATTAATGTAAAATACTCAAATATGCTAACAAACATGAATGGAAATAAACCAGCTAGGGCGATGGTAGCTTATCTCTAAGAAAAGATGTGGCGGCTACATGCCTCTGAACTGTCTTAAAATGAGGCTCAAGGAACTTTTTATTATTGAATAATAAGAGCAAACCCTAAACAACCAAAACCCTAACCCGAGGAGATGTAACACTAAGAGTTTGTGGGCCCCGTTGGGGTGAGTTGGACAGCCGACTTCCCGGGGTCGCAACTTGGTCATATTATCTCCATTTGACGTGCATGATAGCCTGTTGGAAAGATCTCTCCAAGGACTACGATGGAAAAGATGATTTTAGACAAAAATTGCTAGCGGTAGATTTCCCAAAAAACGTCGTTTAGGGCCTCAAAACGGGTCCGGAAGTTTAGGACCCGAAAAACTGCTAAAAATAGTAAATTGTGCTATAATTAAGGAAACTGAAAAACTAAAAGAAGCAATAGTGGGGGTCCAAATGGAATTGGTGAGTGGCCACCAATATCCACTTGGATCAACTTGTCCCTCAAACCCATTATCAACCTTGGCGCAACATGACATGAATATCTACAACAGGTGATGGGAAATTTCCCATTCCTCACCCCTGTTAACTCTGCCTCTTATCAATTTACAACTTTTTCATGGACACCATGTTCCCATCCTGTAGAGGCACAACACTGTTCCCCGATACATAAATATATCTATCTCCTAGTGAATTTTTCTCTGTATCCATGGACCTGAATCCAATGCAAGTCTTAACAGGATTCATCCATCTCGAGCACAAGCTTGTTGAGCAGTGACAACCAGGCTTATAGTCTTAAGGACATCATTGGCTTACAAAGCCATTCTAGATGGAAAGCAATGCTCTGTAACATTACTATAATGTGATGGATCCCTTATTCCCTCACTATCACTGCAAGTGTTAAATATAGCCATAGCAAGGAAATAAAACTATCAACATGCCTAAAAATATGCACTATTAGAGTCATTCATATAGCATACAACATACACATTGACCACATACTTTTACTAGTCTATACATAATAGATATCCAGAATATTCATGCATCAACAAGAAAAATTACACATGGTGACAACTAGTTGAAATCATTAAATAATCATACATGCTAGGTAAGTAACCATGCATTTAGGAAACTACTAATAGTCATAGGAATCTACAATCTCTCTCAAATCATGAGAAGAATCACACATGCATATCACTAAAAGAAACCAACAATAATACCATTGCTCCATAAATAATATAGATGCATTCCTTGTTATAACTCATAACAATATCATTCAACATTTATAATGCAATAGGAGTACAAGTAGTCACACTTATTGGCATAGTTTAGTGACTAGAAACTAAGGGAGGAAATTCAACTCTCCATCAAACCATAGGCCAACTACAATGCAATATTTCTTCTAACTGACCACCCTCGAGTTGGACTCAGAGTCTGAGGATTAAGTACTCAAGGGAGTTTAAACCAATTCCAATCAATTAGTTCACTTAGCAATCCTGAGACCACCCCATCTCCACCCACTTAGTTTAGCATTATATTTTCTAGTGTCTCTACCTGTTTAATAAGGATTCCAAAGAAAACCAATGACCATCTTCTAATCCCAAAAATATCAAGGGAACACAAAAATTTCCTTTTACTAACCAGGAATCCAAAGCACACATAGTTTCCACTTGCTCAACCTAGAAGGGCTCCAAAATACTCAATGTATCCACCTACTTTTTCCTCAACCACACTCCCCAATGTGCCCCTTATTTAGCACTAATGCTTATTTCTAGCATTCTTCTTTTGTCTCATGATTCCACTCACAAATCCTGTACGCCTACCTGACATATGTGCACCCACATTACACAACCCGTGTCTGTGATCCTTGACAATATCAAACATGCTTGATCCTAGTGTTTTCTATTCTAAAGCCTTTCCTCCTTGTCTCTCTGAATGCTTACCATCCACCTTATTTTCTTTTGGTTCCTCCTTTTCCCCCCACCAAACCCCTCGCATCCTCTCACATGTTGGTCATGCAAGTCAACCCATGAGGAAGAAGAGGTGGTATGAGCGTGTCCTCCATTTAGGAAGCCCATACTCCACCTCTTTTCCTACCATGGAGGCTGATGAGCCTCATCATTGAGTAATTATATGGGCCTTAATCGGCCTTAATTCACCTCCTAGCTTAGTCAAACCAACTATTCTCACAAATTATTGCATACTTCTGATTATATTTTGTTTATGAGATGAGTTAGAGTTGCATATTTTTCTTTGTGGTCTAATGCACATGTAATGCAAGAATAAAGGATAAAAGCAAGGAAAATGCAGGATAAAAGATAAAATCAAGGAAATATGGTAAAGACCTTGGTAAAAACTCGAATGGGACAAGGGAGAGTAATTATAGGAGGTAAATCATCCCCACTTACTACCCCTCCATTCGAATATTCCTCCACCACGTTGGAGCGCAAACAGCCACATCATGAGGACTAGAAGATAGTCGAGCAAGTGAAAGTGACAGAAACCAGTTTAAGGAAGTTGTTGGAAACTTCACATGTATAAGTAGAGAGGCTTAGGACCTCAGTAGGATTCAGACTTTAATTGTGAAACTCTGGTTTATTTTTGAGATGCAAGACTTGTGACAGTTTGTTATGTAATCCATGGTTTTGATAATAAAGATGAGGTTTGTTTTGAGCAAGCACTGACTTAACTTAGAGGGCTAAAGCTCTTGGGTTAGGGCCCAACATGAGTAGCCAAAGCTCCTCTTCATTGTACTGTTATGCTAGCATAGATTCCTGTTGTTTTGTTCATTTGTTTAAGTAGCTGCACTTTCATTATAGCAGTATAGCATAGATTTATGGTTACTCTTTTCATTTGCTTAAGTAGGTTTCTGGTTCTGTTCATTTTCTTAGTGTAGCTGCATTTTCGTTACAGAGATTTATGGTTTAACTATTCATTTGCTTAAATAGTTGGAGTCTCATTATAGTAGTGTAGAGTAGATCATTAAGCAGGTTAACTAGGACAAAATGGTCACCATAAGGTTGTCCACAGGTGTCTCAGCCTCATCTCCTCCCTTTAGGACCATGTTTTGAGGAAGAGACCCTTTAGCAACCCTAGAAACACAGGTTTCTAGTTCTCGCATGAGCTTTGGAGTTTGCTGTTTAAGAAAGTTACTTGTTTCAGTTCATTTTCATCATTTTATATTACTCTCGGTCTGCCCTCGCCCTCACTGGTTTTTTTGTCATTTTCCATTGAAGCCTCCTTCAACATGTTCTTCATGCACCATTCCCTAATCATCTGATCCACAAAAAACTTAGCCAATCACCATTCGATTCATCAGTTTGCCCAACAACCATCATGTGCGAAGTCTTCCACTTACTTTATGAGCTCTAATATCCATTGTCGATCTGTCTCTTGATCCGATGGCTATCGCATCACCTTAAAACAATATGCGCTCCAATCTCCACCATCGATCTATCTAGCCTGATCCGATGGCGATCACATCACTCGATTGCCAAGTAGCACGGTCAATCTCCACCGTTGATCTGTTTCGCCTGATCCAATGGCTATCGCACAATCTTACGGGGATTCTTGCATGACCGTTATCCGCCTGAGAGCATGTGAGAAAAGTGGTTTTCCCGTGTTACGTGTTGCTTAGTTAGGCTAACCGCATGAAATTCAGAAATGCTTCTTACAGCTTTGAGGGTGCGTGAGAAATTGCTTACCGCCTTCGAAACCTGCTCCATCATTTCTGCACGTTTCTTTTTCCTGCGATACAATCTTTGTCGTCCATCTGCAAATTAATCCTATCTGTCAATCTCTTGACTTAGCCTCCGCAATAAGATCTCGGCCATTCATCTCTGGTTAACCCTGTTCATTCATCTATTCACTAGACCGCCCACGATAAGATCTCCACTGTTCATCCTGTTAGTTAACCATGTTCACCCATCTATCTACGTAACCTCCTGCGATCCGATCTCTATTGTTCATTTTCCTTTCACTCGACCGATCCAATGGTTCTTATGCACTGTTGTTCCCTCACGTCCTCCTTTCGTTGATTTTGTCCTCAAACTGCTCTTCTGCTTGAAAGTCAATTTAGTTTAGCTCTCTGCTTACACCTTAGTCTAGTTTTGATGCTCTTCACTTCTACAACTTAGATAGCAGCATTAGGTTAGTGTTGATTTGGAAATTTTGTTTAGCATAACTGTTTAATTGGTTAGCTAGGGTATGGTTTGCTTTAGCATTACATGTTGTTTTCATCATTACTACAGTAGAGTAGCTCTCTCTTAGAATATATTTTCTCTTCTTCCATCAAATAATCAAGCTTCTTCTAACCCTATAGAAGTATGGCTTGGAACCCCTGGCGTCTCTTGCCAGATGAATAGTGACAACAGGAAGGACCTTCACTTCTACTTGTGCATATAGCACTGTCACCTCCAAGTTTGTATGAACCTTGGGTTGATAAGTAAAGTTGGTATCCCTAGGAGTTCCAACATTCTTGTTGCAATAACTAGGCTCATCACTTTTTGGCGCCATTGTCGGGGAGGTGTTAGAGTAGAAGTGATTACTGCTCTTTTCTTCTATTTCTAGTTTCCAACTTTCTTCCATTAGTTTATTTCTGTAAAAGTAATCTAGTTTCTTCCTTTCTTTCAGTGTCATTATTTGCTTTCCTTTCAATTCAACAAGTAGTTCCTTTGTTAGTAGTTTTTCATTCAATCAACAATTTCATTCTGCGAGTAGTTTTCTTTCTGTCAGTAGTTTTTCATTCAATCAACAATCTCATTTCTGCAAAGTACTTTCTAGATTTATATAAAATCTTACAAAAATCAACCCAAAAACATTTCCTTTCATGCCTCGTAGGAATAGGGACAATTCAGGAAAATTCTTATCAAATACCCCCATTGCATCCAACAGTCAACCTTCTCTCTTTTTCAGTGACGGTGAATTGGAAGACCCTTTAGGTGAGCAACCTTACATATTTGAAGAACCTACAAGGGAAGAAGAAGAGGAATAACCCATTCTTACTGAACCAATGGCTGAAAACCAAAATGATAGAGGGAATAGAGAGAGAATTGAGGGTGCCTTCCCTATCAGGGAAACCAATGGGGACACTAAGATGAAGAATATAAGCCCTTCTTCTCTACCTCATTTCCATGGCCTGATCACAAAGGACCCTGACACTTTCCTATTTGAGTTTGTTGTTATATGCCGAACCTATGACTATACAGATGATGAGAAAAAGCTAAAACTATTTCCATCTACCCTTAAGGATGCAACATTGCGCTGGTTCATGGGTTTACTTGGAGATAGCATCACACATTGGGCTCAAATGCAAGAGGATTTTAACAACAAATATAGTGACTACTGTAGGTCAAAGAACACTAAAGAAGAGATTTTCAGGATGACAATAGGCCAAGATGAATCCTTAGAAGACTATGAAGAAAGATTCTCGCTCAGTTACAAAAGGGCACACTTTACCCTGAGTCACTGAAGCTGGTCCTGCTTAGAGGAGTAAGGGAGGATCTTCTGGATACCTTACATATGATAGCAGGAGGAGATATATACCAATTACCCTATGAGGATATTAAGACTATCTTTAGAAACCATTCTAAGGAAACTAGGAAAAAGGGTAGGGGTAGTCAACCTATGGCTAGTACATCATCCTTCAACTCATCCATCAAGGGTGAAATTGGAAATATGCTGGAAGATTTCAAAATTGATATGCTGCAAACCCTTGGCTTGCAATTCGACACCATGAACATCAAAAGGAAGCAAGAGGAAGAAGAGAAAGCCTTGGCCATCTTTTGCCTTAGATGCACCAGGAGGCATCCTAGGAACGAATGTCCATTGAACTGTATTAAGATTTGCTCAGTCTGTGAAGAAAACCACTCCACAGACAAGTTCCCTTCTTTACCTGGACTCAAAGTTGTATATCAAGGAGCTGAAGGGGTCACTGAGGAGCTTTGCTACATCAACCAAAGGAGACCTCCTGGGCCTAGACCATACCAACAGGTTATGCAAGGGTCATCCCATGCATATTAAAACCCCAACCAAACCAAAACTATACCTTCTTGGGGACCCCCTGCCCTCCTTCGTGGTCTACACCCCCTCCTTGGTCCTATGCATCTCAGTATCATTCCTAGCTAGCCAACCAGTCATTTCAACCTTATGTTTAGCCACAACATCAGTGGAATACCCCACACCAGGGGTGGAGGCCCCAATTCAACAATGCTCCAGCCCTATTGCCTCCACCACCTACCCAACCACAATTCCTACACTCTGATCCACCTAAGAAACCCTAGAAGCTTGCCCAGCCAAATCCGAACCCAAACAATAGGCATGCTCAACAAGTATACAGTGGAGAGACATCATACCCGCTTGTGTTGTAGAAATCCAAGAGATCAACCTAAGATCTGTGAGAATTCTCCCTGACAACCAACCTCCCTCTCCACATAGGGAGGTTGAGGAAGAAAGAGAAGAAAGCAACCTTAAAGTAAATCCACTCTTTCCTGAAAGATTAGCCCAACCACTCCAGCCTTCCCTAGAATAAACTCAACTTCTGGGAGAATTGAAGAATCTATGTGTAAATATCCCCCTTCTCCAAGCAATCAAAGATGTTCCCATTTACAATAAGTTGATTAAGGAGAAGTGCTTCAAGCATCCATTAAGAAGAAAAAGGGATGCCCCTAGCATTAATGTAATTGGGTAGTTATCTGAATTAATGCTGGTGTAGGTAATATGTCCAAAATATTTAGACCCTAGAAGCCCTGAAGTAGATGTGCACATCAATGGCACTATTTTCCCAAACACTCTGATTGATCTTGGGGCTTCCATTAATGTTATGACCAAGGGCACCATGCTCAATCTCAACCTCCAAGGGTCATTAAGGAAGACCACAACAGTTCTGCAACTTGCAGACCGTTCCAGAGTCACCCCTGAGGGAATAGTGGAGGATGTGATGGTCTCCATTGATTCCTGGGAGTACCCTACAAATTTCCTAGTTCTCCAACCTAAGGCTAAGCTTACTAATTACCCTCTCATCCTTGGGAGGCCATGGTTGGCCAAAAATGATGCTTACATTAGATGCAGAGCTAGAAATATGACCATCAAGAATGGGCATATGTCCAAACAATCAGTCCTATACCCTCCTGCTCAACCTTCCCTAGAGCATGATTTACCTTTATGGTTGGAGGAGGAGGAAGAAGATGAGGTTTATTATACCCAACTTTATGCTTTGGAAGTAACCATAGGATGAGGACAACAAGATGAGGATGACTTAATTGAACACCTACTCCAAAGTCCAACTCCTAGTTCATTACCATTAGAAAAAGAAGTAAGGGAAACCCAGAACAATCATCCAATTGACTTATGCTTGGCCAATACCAACCCACTCCAGGTCAAAACCATAGAATTCGGCCCAGAGAAAACTTTGAAAATCAATCCATCTTTGTCTGCTCTTGAAGAGGAAGAGTTATGCAACTTGTTGAGAGAAAACCTAGAAGCCTTCGCTTGGAGTTATAAGGAAATGGATGGAGTACACCCCTCAGTGTGTACTCACCACATATACATCAAAGAAGGTTGCAAGCCAGTTAGACAACCACAAAGGAGGATGAATCCAACTCTTAAAGACATAGTCAAAGAAGAACTGCAAAAACTGCTAGATGCAGGATTCATCTACCCTATCTTAGACAGTGAGTGGGTCTCTCCTCTAGTGTTAGTTCCCAAGAAAAATGGTAAGTAGAGGATTTGTGTAGATTACAGGGAGTTGAACAAAGCCACAAAGAAGGATCATTTTCCCGTACCCTTCATTGACCAAGTGCTAGATGGCGTGGCAAGGAAGAGGTTCTTTTCTTTCCTAGATGGATTCAGTGGGTACAACCAAATCCAAATCTACCCAGAAGACCAAGATAAGACCACATTCATGTGTCCTTGGGGTAATTTTGCCTATAGGGTCCTTCCTTTTGGCCTATGCAATGCTCCTACCACTTTACAGAGAGAAGTCTTGAGTATTTTTGCTAAATTAGTACATGATGTTGTGGAAATCTATATGGATGATTTTACACCTTATGGCTGTGATTTCCAAGAAGCCCTCACTAACCTAGGCAAAGTATTGCACAAATGCATTGAAATGAACCTGTCTCTCAATCCAGAAAAATGTGAATTCTTAATGACTGAAGGGACTATGCTAGGTCATTCAATATCTCAGAAAGGACTGCAGGTGGACCCAAACAAAATAGCAATCATCCAAAGGCTCCCACCTCCACAAAAGCAGAGAGATGTCAGGAGTTTCTTAGGGTTAGATGGATACTACCGAAGGTTCATAAAGGACTTCAGCAAGTTGGCCTCTCCTTTGTTTGGATTGTTGGCCAAAGATTATGAGTTTATATGGTCAAAGAGTTGTCAAGAGGTCTTAGACATTCTAAAGGGTAAGTTAACCACTGCACCAATCCTTAGAGGCCCAAACTGGGCCCTTCCTTTTCATATTCATGCTGATGCCTCACACAAAGCCATAGGAGCAGCCTTAGGTCAGGTAGAAGAGAAATTTCCCTATGCCATCTATTTTGCCAGTAAGAACCTGCCAAAGGCTGAGATAAATTATACTGTGACCGAAAAGGAACTCCTCGCTGTTGTGTATTCATTAAAAAAATTTAGGCATTGCATTACAGGCTATCAAACATTTGTGCATACTGATAATGCTGCAATCAAATATTTAATGAACAAACCAGATGTGAATGCCTGAATTATAAGATGGTTTCTTTTCTTACAACAGTTTGATCTAATTATTGTTGATAAACCTGGTAAGGAAAATGTTGTTGCTGAATTTCTATCTAGGATGAATCTTCCTGTAGGTGAAGAAGGAATGGTGGATGACCAGTTTCCAGATGAGCATTTGTTTGCTATTTCAGTTCTCTCCCCATGTGTTTCAGGGAAAAATAGTGTCAATTCTAACTGCTAGTCCTACTAAGACGGGTAGCTATCTTAGAAACAAACAATGAAAGCTTTTCAAGAGTTCCTTTAAGTGTGATAGATGGAAGAGAAGAAAAGAGGACCAACCTGGATCTTCCGCTTTGATCCTAGCTTGATTTCTCCTTTCCTTGATAGAATTTGCCACTCCTCTCCTACTTGTCCCGCTTCAAAGAGTACCTGTAGAGTCAAAGTAACATAAAACTATCAAAGAATCTCTATCTAAAACATCATAAACAATGCGGAATCAGAAACACATTGACCATACAATTGCATTCATAAACAATAAGATTCACAAATACAAGATTATATGGAGGAAAAATCAGAGAAATTTATTAATAGTAATGTAAGAGAGGATTACAACCCAGTTGTCTGATCTAGCATCGTCCTCCCAGTTGTAGAATCCCTCTTCACCTCATGAACAAGCAAATCACCCAACAATGTAATGTCTCTTCTCACCAATAAACCAACATCACTTCCTTACAAAATACAAAATTCCAGCCTCTAGATATCTCAGATGAGGGATCCATTTATAGATGTCTTGCAAGGGTGTGAGTCAGCTCTGGGTTTTTGATTAGTGTCATTCCACTGATAGTTCTTGGTTCCACTTGGAGATTTCAATGATCTCTTACTCATCCTTGGGCGAGTTCAAAGAGGCAAGTGTCACAAGAGAAGTTTCTGGAAGATTCCATGATCATCCACCTTGCAAATTGTCTCTGCCATTTGCCTATTCTCACTCATCGCGCTCCAAAGAAGGCCATTTTAGTATGCATCACACCTGGCTAGTTAGGCAGTCAGTATGCATCGTACCTTACCCATGGAGCAGTTTGTATGGTCCAATTTTGGCCAGTTCTGAGTAGTTTTTCAGGTGGAACTTCTGGGAAATGATGTAATCAGATGACCATGATCCTTTAGGGTGTGAAACAATAGTTTTAGGGACTTAAGGAGCCCTTAGTTTATGGACATATGAGTTTGGGGTTGCAGTGCCCAAATATGTCTATAACAACTGCCCCCTAAAGCATGAGGTCGTAAATCTTCTGATGTCGGGTGAAATTCTTTATCATGAGGATCCGAGGTATTCGTACTGGAAGGTGACCTGTATAAGATACAATACAATACATCATCATCATATATTTTCATGATCTAGCTAAGGTGGTCATTCCCATGCTCAACTTTATAAATTCATTTTCATGTACATAGGACAGACAATCATCTACTGTTGCAGACTGGTGATTCTTCGCATGAAGAGTCATCTTCCCTGGCTTAGATGACTAACTGTGCGGCTTCTGTGTACAATTGATGTCTTTATTTTCCTGAATATATTGCAGCTCGGATGGATGAAACTAGATCCGGGGTCTTCAAAACTCATCCAATCTTCGCCTGATGTACAAGTCGATCCATGTAAAAAGATGTTCTGAAGTCGAACATGGAAAGACATTGTCTGATTACCAGCCAATGATGTAAGTTGTTAATAGACGCGAGAGGAGTCACCGATAATGATGATGAACCTCAAGGTACTACAGTACAATTTACGTGGTGTGAATATGTGAGCCGATGTCGAACACCATGCAATGTCTTTCGGTCGAAGGTCATTGATGTAAACCTGTCACCGGAAGTGAGAAACTTGCCATTAAGGCATACAAGCTTCAAAGTACTGAAAGGGTTGTTTCTAAGTCAACTTCTTGGATAATGAGCTGATGTCGACAAGAAGTGACCTGTCATAGGAGGGCCTTGATGTATCCCACATCTACGACATGAAACGGAGCAAATGATTTTGTGGAGGTGAAAACGATCTAATGATATGAGGTTCAGGAATGGCGGCCATGAAAATGAAGAGTAGATGTAATGTAGTGGATGAGGCATTTGCTGGATGGTGAATTCTTTGAATGACTTCTCTTGAACATATTGGCGACACTAATATGGACTGGTAGCGTTAACCCCATGGATTGCCCGGCAGACCAATGGTGATGGTGAACGGAAAAACCCAACCCAACTCAATCACGGTGATGGAGTGAAAGTGTCATGTTCAAGAGTGACTTGCTACCAATAGAGTTCTTCAAGTTTTCTTCCCATTTTTCCCCAGTCATTGCTGACTAGTACCTCTTTATTTTTGACAAGCTTGAGGAGGATAACATATGCTTGGTCTATAATTTTCCCTTCGGGCAAACCTGTTGCTTTGTGTTTAGCGAGCCTAGCGTCAGTGAGACTCGTTCTTGTTTGGGTGGACATGTTTGTCGCTATTGTTTTAATGAGTTTAATGAGAAATATAACTCAGTCCTTTTCATGTTTAGAGAGTTTGAAAATGGAAAAAAAGGAGACTCCAACAATCCTTTTTCGTGGCATAATCCCTTAAGTCCCAAAAAGTGTAAAATAATACGAAAGGGATGACTTTTCGATAGTTTTAACGAGTCGACAAAGACAAGCGCTCGATATTTTTTTTTAATAATCCCTCAAGTCCAAAAAGATTAAAATATATGAGAGGGATGGCGTTCCCCTTACTTTAACGAGCTGGGAAGGCCAATAGCTCGACAATATTTTTATATATAGGGGATTACGCAGTGCATTATATTAGAAATCATTTTGGGATTCAACTGCGTTAAGTAAGTCATTCAAACGTATGACCATTTCCATGAGAGGTAGTCGTAACTGACTAATTTCTCATGATTTTTGAATAGTTCACTTAGCACTCATTGCATCGGGTGATGCTCACAGGGGTGAAGAAGTGGGATTGAAACTAGTGAAATGTGGAGAACGAATCACCAGCGTCAATCATCACTTTCGGGGCTTGCACCCGTTAACCAGGACTTCCCAGGAGGTCACCCATCCCAGAACTCCTCTGGCTCAAGCACGCTTAACTGTGGAGTTTTTCCCAACAATCAAGCCCACTTAGCTTGCTACCCCATTTGCAAAACCTTAGCAAGTATTGTGCCTCATGAACCATTCAAGTAGAGATCCCTTGACTCTTTTTGAATTTAAGTATGGGGGATTACGCAGTGCATTAGTTAGATATCATTTTTTTTTGGGATTCAACTGCGTTAAGTAAGTCATTCAAACGTATGACCATTTCCATGAGAGGTAGTCGTACTGACTAATTTCTCATGATTTTTGAATAGTTCACTTAGCACTCATTGCATCGGGTGATGCTCACAGGGGTGAAGAAGTGGGATTGAAACTAGTGAAATGTGGAGAACGAATCACATAGCATCAATCATCACTTCCGGGGCTTGCACCCAATAACCAGGACTTCCCAGGAGGTCACCCATCCCAGATCTCCTCTAGCTCAAGC
>APFE031560507.1:8711-21890 GCA_000404065.3 Pinus taeda | reverse complement strand
ACCCCACTACTCTTTGTAGGATATGGTCCATTTTGGGCAAAGGATAGTGGTCTTTTAGAGAGACCTGGTTTAAATTTATCAAGTCTACACACAGTGTGATCTCTCCTGATTTTTTCCTTGTGGGAACCAGATTGGATACCCATTTAGAGAATCTGATGGGTGCAATGGTACCTGCTTCAAACATTTCCTTTATTTCTTTTTCAGTGAGGGGAAGAAGCATGGGATTGATTCTTCTAAGTTTCTTTTTGAATGGCTTTTGATTTGGTTTTAAGGGAATGGTGTGTTGAATTACTGAGGTGTCATAGGACTTCAAGTCCTCATAACTCCAAGCAAATAAATCTTGGAATTCTTTGAACAGATCGACATATTTTGGTTTTTGATCAAGAGGCAGATTTTTTGGATAATTTAATCATTTTGGGCTTGTCTGTTGTTCCTATGTTATATTCTTCAATAGCAGCATTTATAGGCTCCATTTTTGGTTTCCTGGGCACATCATTATCATCAAACATGTCTTCTAATGGAGTTAGTCCAGCAAGAAAAAAGTTATCCTTTAGGTCAATGAACTCAGCCTCAGCTTTGGCTGTTTCTTCTAAATGCATATGTTTCAGCTCTTGTATGTTTTGATTGTCAAAAACAGTTGGGTTAAGGATTTTTTTAGCTATTGTAGTTGTTACAGCCTGCTGATTTTCTTCTGTTAGCTGTTGGGATTCGTTCATGGCATTCATGTCAATGTTTGTATTCGAAAATTCGCCCTCAAGAGTGAGGAAATTGTTAATTTGGGCATCATTTTGAAACACTTGCCAATCTTTAACATTGTTAGGGACCGAGGGTCTATGTTTTATCTTAGCAGTGAAATGGTGGTTTGGCTCAAAGGGAAGCTTGCATGTACTAGCAAAAGTTGCTACGCTGTGAGCATGAATATTATGGTCTCTTGGAATTTTGGCAAGCTTGGATTTATTGAAAGACTTGAGTATTTCTGTGGCAGCAGTCCTATAAGCTCTCATTCTGTTGTCATTGGTAACAAAGTTACCTTTCATTTGTTGTTCAATTAAATCAGAGTCACCTAGAAAGGACACTTTTGCAGCTCCTAGGGCTTTGAGCAATTTAAGGCCTAAGAGGATAGCCTCATACTCTGCCATGTTATTGGTACATCTGAAATTTAGTCTATAGGCATGGCCTTCTGCATGATTATCATGTGTATTTTGAATCCATACCCCTGCCCCTGCTCCTAACTTATTGACAGAACCATCATACTCTAAATACCATGTGATTTCTTGTTTGTGGTTTGTATTAAGAGTTTTAGTTATTTGAGGATTGGGCAGACTTACAATTTCTGTTTCGGGAGGTTCTTTTTGTTTGCTGGTTGCCTTGACTGTTATGACAGTTTCATGGGTATTGGAAACTGATTCCTCATTGACACATGTTTCTTGCTATAAGGCTAAAGGCTTCTCATCAGTTGGAGGATTGGTGTCATCATTAAATAAAATAAAGGAATCCATATCAGAATGGATCAAGTAAATTGGAAACTTTTGGGGCTTTTCCTCACTACTTACCACATACTTCATCAGTGTTTCCCTGTACTGTCTCTTTGGTTTCCCAAAGACAAATATAGTGGCATAAGAGAGGTCGAGTTGAAGGGATCCTTGAAGTTTTTCTCCCCATGATCTTGATAGGAGCATACCATACTTTCTGGGAATGTCAGCAACTACCACATCCATTAGGATTGTCTTGTTGGGAAATTGGACTAAGGACACACAAAGGTCTTTGATTAAGCCTAAACATTTAACTTCACTTGAGTCAAAGGAGTACAGATCTTTGTAAGGTCTTGTGACATTAAGGTTTAGCTTCTCCATCACAGCTTTGGGCATAAGGTTATGTGAGGCACCTGAGTCAAACATAGCATTATGCAATATTTTGTCATGTATGTGCAGACTGACATAAAAGGGTGGAACAGATCCATATTTTCATTTCCCATTGACTTCTGGACCAAACATTAGCTCAGGGGTATCATCTAAAACATTAACATCGTCCCTGACCTGTGGCATTTGAAGTAACCTTTGAATTTGTTGCCTATAGACATCATGCTTGGCAAGTTCAGAGAGGGGGATGGGTATTTTAAGTTTCCCAATCTCTGCTTCTAAGTTAAATGGTTTCTCCAATGGAATCCTTGCGTTAGCAGTAGCAAATTTTTCCTTGTCAAGAGTGTTTTCTGTGTTTTCTTTTTGAATGTTAGCATTATGATGAATGACAGCTTGTGGTATGTCTGCTTTGGGAAGAATTTTATTAATGCTGCTCACTTCTTCTTTTGAGGAAGAACGAGGAAGAGGCTGGTCAATAGAAGGCTGCACATTTGTCATGTCCTCTACAGTTACTTGATGCGGGTTTGGGACAGTCGTATCAGCTGGTTCTATTATGATCACCTTGCCTTTCATTTTGTTGGGTTGTTTGCTCTCTTTTGTTCTGCCAGGTGTAGGGACATCAATGGTCCTTGTTCTCAGCTTATATCGTTTGTGCACCTCATATACAGGAGTATCATAACCTTGTTTAAAATCAAAAGACTCACCAGACTTAGTCTGAAATTGACTCTCATCTTGGTAGTCCTGGTCTACTTGAGTCAGAAAAATTTGTTGCTCATTTTTTGAGTCTATCAAGTTCATTTGAGTCTCCTCTGTTGGCTCACTAGATGTGGACACTTCCGCATAGTTTTCTTGGAAAGGAGGCCTAATATCATGGTCGGGACTAGCCCTTCCAGCGTTTGGGTTTTGAGTTTTTCTAAAATTTGGGTTCCTTATGGCATTGGGATGTTGTCCTTCCCATGATGTTTTCCTCTCAACATTCTCTACTCTGTATCCCAGCTTATGGATGCCACTGATAATAGCATCTAGCTTCTGGTCGAAGGCTGATGGTTCTTCCTTGAAGGTGGTTCTTCTCTCAGTTCTGGCTCTGTTTCTTTTGGCAATTAGATTTGCCTCCACGCTAACAGCGACGTTTTGCATTTCTACGAGGCTTTGAGGGGCTCTTTCCCTTAACTGATAAACCATTTCAACATCAAAACCATCATGGAATTTGTACAGGGCCAGATCAGGTGGGGGTCTCAAGTTCTGTGGTATTGCATTGTAAATATTATTGAACCTTGCACAGTAGTCCAACACGGTTTCCTGAGGGCCTCTTTTGATGGTGTCATATTATGATAATATGTGCGAGGGGTCTTTCTTTTTCTCCCATCTATTGATAAATGACTGGTATAAGGCTTCTGGGTCTCCTATGGAATTGGCTGGGAGTGCTCTAAACCAAGTCCTAACATCGCTTGTTAGACTTTGAACAAAAATTTTCATTCTCAGGCTATCATCGTCAATCTCATAGCTCTCAAAGTAGTCCTTCACTTTCTTTGTGTGCTGAAGGGCCGTGCAGGCATTTGTGCCATCAAAATAGGTTATTTTGGTTTGATAATCCTAAGGCATAGCCCCGGGATTAGCAGGCAAGTGTAAAGCTGCATATCTGCTAGCCATGTTCACAGGGATAAGGGGAACAACAGGGATGAGAGGAACAACTGGAACAACTGAGATAATAGGAGTAGTAGTGGTAGTATGAGTAAAGGATGGAGGTGAAGAAGAGGTTCCTAGAGAAGTGGAGAATGAACAAGGGGAAGTTGGGGTTGAATGAAATAGAACTCTGACAGGGGTCGGAACACAGCTTGGCTGAACTGTTTCCAGACTAGAAGTAGTAGGGTCTTCTTGTTGCTCTTGTTTTCGAAGGATCTTAGGAATTATATTGGGGTTTTCAAAAGTAGCTAGGGGATTTGGATCTGGATTTGATATTGTGTAACGTGAATGCTTCTTGGGAGCCAGCTTCTAGCTCGTTTTTTGGGAATTTTTCTAAGAACACAGGTCCACCGAGACCTTTAAAGGTCGGTTTCTTCCTCTGCGGAGCTTCGGACTGGTTTTGTGAGTTTAACTGACTAAATTATCCTGTGGGGTCGCCATTAGCCTATCACTCAGGTTGTCCCTAAGCTCCTGAAGGGATACGGCCGAGGTAACCACAAACCAATCTTTGGATTGCAGGTTCTAGCCCACCTACAATCAGAGAGGGCTTTCTCTTAATGATTTAGCTTTGTTGATGATGATTTTAGGCTAGCTATTGGGTTCATTGGTTTTTGTTTGAGTTTGGATGGAGTTTGAATGGAAGGAAGTCGCATTCAAGCAAAGAGGCATGCATAGGGTGATAAGTTTCAAACCATTTGGGCATGGAGTCATGGATCAAGGCTTGCTGTTGCGTTTTCTTGGTGACAAGAGGATTATAGAGCAGGATAGCTACACATGAAACAATACCAATTGCTGAAAAGATGGGATGAAAGTCCGAAATGAAAGGCAATTAAGAATCTTTCATCAGCTAACAGAGAAGGGAGGTGAGTGAATGGTTGTCTAGGAGCAATTAAAAATTCCTAAAATAACATTCATATGTGAAAGAAACAGTGTAAACATGATCATTTAAGTATGCATATTCATAACTATTCCTGATGAAAACATGTAGAAATTAGAGAAATTGAGCATAGGGTGTTGGCAAGCAAATCCTAAACTATTCTTCGTTTCTGTAATTTTGGATGGTGAAACATAGATGATGAAAAAAACATGAAAAACTAAACAGAGTTAAGGAACACTTATAGATTCATGTGGAAGCACAGGATTTCCATAGTCACTCTTCAGCCAATTAAACACAATACACAATTCATTCTCCGAGCTCTTAAGCAATCTTTGATTATAGAAATTATCACATATACAGTGCGAGTCTCTGCTCAAGCGAAAAAAAAGAAAACCAACAAAGACCAACCCTCATTGCATTTTTCAGGGTGGTATATATAGGTAAAATATCCAAAAGTATTTATTACAACCGACCTAAACAGGTCTGCAGAAAAAGATTTCTAAAACCTAACTTATGCTGGAATTAAATGCAAGTAAGTCTTCTTTGGGCTGCGCCAGAGGCAGCTGGATCAAAAGTGAGTTAAAGTGGTGTCCTCTATGGCTTGGTGCAATGCTCTTGTAATAACTGTGCATTGAGTTCTGGTCCATTGATCTTATGTGGGTTTTAATTGTGCAGTCATTTGTGCTGGTGAGCTTTGAATGGCTCCTTAACTGCTTCTTGACTTTCAAGGTTTTCTTTTAATGCTTCATTCGCCTCGAGCCCTGAGAATATCTTCACTGATACACTTCGCCGCAACACTGATACTCTTTGACATGGATTTTGGCTTCATCTTTCCTCTGACACTCTTTGGCAATTAAATTGGAACACTCTCACTCTCTGCTGATAAGCTCGAAACTGCAAAATCGGCCTTCTTTTGCTTATGTTTTGATAAAATCTGTAAAATTGGCTCTTTTCGGCTCTTTTTCAGCGTAAAATGGCTGCGGAATCAAAATATTCTTTAAATATTCCCCACTTTGGCCCTCTTCCCGTAGTAATGCGTGCTAATCGTGCATCGAAAACTGCCCCTGTTTCTCATTCCGCGCTTCCGAAGCTTGATTTTTGAACTTGCGCGTTTTTCAGCTGCTGGCGTCAGCATGACGTCAGCGGTACGACGGATGACGTCAGCATGACATCATCAGTGGGACCCTCTTGTATAGTAATGACGTCAGCATGATGACATCAGCAAGGTGACGTGGCAGTGCGACAGGGTGATGACGTGGCAGTACGATGGCAGGAGGCCGACGTAGGCAGGAAAGGGTGAGGTGGAAGCGATGTGGCAGGGTGATGTGACAAGATTACATGGTGCCCACGTCACGTAAGGGGAAGGCGATTTCCGGTTGGCGTTGGACCGTTTTTGGTACGGAGGTGGTATTTTTCAGGGGCGGCCCGATGCAATAGGATGCCGCCAGCTGTTCTGGTGTACGTCGGTAAAACCGTCGGACGGGTGCTAACTAACCATCACAAAAGGGCACTCAATATGCATGAGGACCATCGGATCCGGGAGGGCTGATCCGATGGTGGTCGGGAGGAGAAGATGTACAGTTTTTAATGAAACAGCACGCGTGATAAAGTTTAATATTTGTGGCCGCGGGTGGGTTTGGACTTTAGGTTAACAATTAATATGTTTCAGTGCTTTGGTTATTAATCCCAAAAACGTGATGTGTGGGGGTTGGTTAATGCATTTGGAAGGGGTTTTTTGTGTTTTGGAAGGAGTCCAAACACTCGAAGGGGAAATTTATGCAGAGATGAGGGTTCTTACTAAGATCTAGGTGAACTTAGTAATTCCTAAGGGGATATTTATGGTTATTTTTCAACCAGAGGGAGGGGATATTTACATAGGGGAATTATTACCATAATTTAGTAGTGGGAAGGGAAATAGATAGGGATTTACATAATAACATCAGGAGTTAATATGAAAATGACAAGAAAGCGCTAAGTCTCAGAGATCTTAGGCTTTAAAGGGTAGATAGAACTTTGTAGAGAAAGTATGGACCCTCCTTGAGTAAAGCAGATCTTTACCAAGGCAAATGATTAGGAAAATGATGAAACTAAGAAATATCAAGAAGATCTTGACCTATTTAGGGGAAGTTAGTAATTGATTTAGGGAAGAGGAAGAAGGGGAAGTTAGTTATGCCTCGCTTGAGCTCCTCCATAGGATTCTTGCCTTGCAATACTGATTTGAATAGATATAACACTTGAAAACACAAAACTGATCACAATCATTGATTATGCAACCACCGAACTACCTACCCAACCTACTTACCTAGCATTTTTTCTTCTTTTGGTTTGGGTGCACTTAGACTTGCAGACCCAGCTTTTCAATTTTCCCTTTTGCACTGTCCTCCAATCTATATCTACACGTATTTCTTCCAGGGGCTCAGATTAGGCTTTTGAGCACCCTTGGTTCTCTACCTATCTAAGAATCTGTCAAGATTACGCTGTTTGGATAGATTATTCATTCTCTATATTCTAAAACAGGAAATTGAAACCTAGGGAGACCAAGATTAAGTTGTTTGGACCTCCCTTTAGCTGAAAATTCTACAAAAATGGAATAACTCTTCAAAATTGGAATGCAGCAGTTGAACTTAGACTAGCACACTTTCATGGCCTCCTTCTTTGATGTCTGTTAGCAAATATGGAGCATTGCAGCATGCAAAGTATGACATATTTGGCCTGCAAAAATCTCAATCATGAAATATGAGTAACCTGTTGCAGCTGGAGGCTAACACCATCCTTCCTGAGATTCATTCTTACGCTTTAATTGTTCCTATAAATGCTTCAATTTCCCAATAAATTCCTCAAGTGACTGAGACTCAACATACTAAATCCGATCTCTAAATGCGAATGGAAAACCATTGGCAAATCATTGAACCTTATCCTTCTCATTAGTAAGATACGGTACATACCTAAATAGCTCCACAAACTTGGTTGTGTACTCTTCGTCTATTATTGATCCAATCTTTAGGTCATTGAATCCTTTAGCCTTATTGTCATAGTAACTCTCTAACAAGTACTTCTTCCTAAAAATCCTTTTGAACTCCCACCAACTTAGGTCATCTGTCGTAATGTCTCTGACTTGCTTAACATCTTTCGACTAGATATCCACTTTATTTTTCAAGCTGAATATAGTTATTATGGCCTTCATGTTATTTGTGTACTCACGCAACTCAAAATTTTTTCTCATCCCAAGTATCCAAGCCTCTTCATCTTCCAGCTTTTTCACATCTCCATTAAAAGTAGGTGTTTTTCTTTCTCAAATTCATCTGGCAAGTATCCCCTATCACTCCTCTTGTAAGGATGATAATGATGACGATCATGATGTCTAACAGTATTAGAACTAGAATAATAGCCGTACTGATTGCCCCTCCTATCTGGAGTGTCCAACAACCTGCCATCTCTCATTTTATCAGATTTATCTGACCTATGTCTACCAGGAGACCTACTACCATATGCCCCATTAGTTTTTTCCTCCTATCCATGGCTGATCCAAAGCGGCGCTTGATGTTGCAAGTATGACAAACTCTTGTACCTATATGGTCCAATCATTATTTGTATTACAACTCCTTATCTCTTAATTCAAGTTCCTCAATGTATCTGATAAATCATAAGTGCACCCTACACGACACTACTCATCTGATGCATAGGGATATTCTATGTAGTCTACCACCTTTAGCCATTTGATATTTTTCTTGCAATGAATAATATGTCAGATAAACCAAATCACAATAAATCAATGTACCTTAGTATAGCTCGGGGAGTATACCTTGTCTACAAGATCACCAAATCAACGTGATACACATATAACATAATCATAATTGCATATAGGCATACATAAATAAATGTATCAACACATAAACATCACTCTAGTTAAGGTCCGGTAATCAATGCAAGGCCATATCAAAAATTCATGTTATGACCTCATGCATGACAACAAACATTACTTAACTGTACACTTTGCTAGATGAAACCAACAATATGTATAAGCAATGCCTAACTAACTACACATACACATAAATGCATGTATTCGAGCATTAACGATCAATTCTTGTAATCAACCTACAAGACTAATACATGTAATCAAAATATTCAAGAATGTAACCTAACATAAGAGGATGTAAGTATGTGACATAAAATCAACTAGTAAGCAACATGTAACAATATTTAACAAATCACATACTCATGACAAATGCATTTCACACAATGAACATCAAATTCTTGTTGGCAACATTACTACAACCATAATCAACCGTAAATCAAATGTAACAAGCACATGGAATGCAAGTGTAAGGGACACACACATAATTTATATGCGTGCATGACTAACGCACAATGCCCATCCAGTCCGAGGGGTGAACCATGCTTTGATACCACTTTGTAACACCCTCCTCTCACATTTACCAAAGTAACTAGCCAACCAGGGTAAACATGAGAGGAGAGGCTACTATGATTGGATTTGACCTCCTATTTGACCTTAAGGAAGTGGTATCAATGGAAACATCACGTAATGTCATCCAACATCAGCTTAGACAACCTGTCCCTGGGTCCCATTGATGTTCTGGACATCTTAGGTCTTATTCGCTGCCATGCTATGGGAAAGAGAGCATCCAAAAACCCAAATTCGCTCTCATAGGCTTGCCTGCCAGTGACTAAAGACTAGAATTTCCAGTTTTGTGGCAGTGACCTTAGGAATTAATCCACTTTTCAGGCGTAGAGCCCAAGTCACTGCCCATAATGGATTGATATCTTAAAATCAGTAAAATTATAGGGTAACAATGATGCCAAAGAAATAAGTTGAACATGACCTCAACCAGATCCCCACTATCCATGATAGGCATTTCGTCAAACATATCATTAAAATGTAACCTACAGGTGTAAACAGGAGAATTTCGTGTAGGGATCTCATACTTATCTGAGAATCTCTATTAACCATTATTCCCTCATGTCATTTGATACCTTATCATCTATTAGGCCATAGATACATTATCCATTCATTAACAAGTAAAAACATGTTGAGAGCCATACATAGCTGTTATCATAAAACATACATATAACTAGCATAATAGGGACAGAAATATCATAAGCATATCAACCATGAAATCCATATATACATCATTACAGTTACACGTGAATTTATCACTAATGAATTCAATAAACCAACTAAATATGGGACTACCACATTCTACCTGACCATAAAATTGTTAAGTCAAATCTCTCTTCAGTCATTCACCCCCGTGCCATATTCCAAGCATGAATGTGGGACTCAAACCAAAGGAAGAAACCAGGGAATACTAAGGGTAAACCACCTCACCCTCATCAATAGAAACCATGACTTACCGTAATCTATCCCGGATCACTAGGCTAACACATTGAACACATCATAACAGGCTTTATTGTGATCTCCACCTGATCACTAGTCCAATAAAGCATGGATACCACCGGATTTATCCACCTACATCGTGAGGAGGTTTTCTATCTCCTTGTCTGTCAGGCTTTACCGTAATCACAACCCGAATCACTAGGCCCTAAGCTGAGACCCACTCTCCAAGCTTTACCGCATATCCCAAACTTGGGATTACTAGGCCCAATGGAGAAAAACCCACCTCTTTCCTTTATTGTATATCCTTTCATTCAACGACAAGGATTAGTAGGCCTATTGAGGAAACACAATCCTGTTTTTACCGCAACACATAGTTTGGCTGAGGGGTCACTAGGCTAGTTGCTTTACCATGATCCATAGTCTGGTTCAGGGACCACTAGACCATGCGCTTTATCATTTGGAGATGCACCCCACTTAGCTTTAAATCCATCCAACAATTCATCTCAACCAAAACATGAGAACTCCATCTCACCATCGTTATCCAAAAATGGCAAGGCTGGGTTGAAATCATTGTTACACCTGGTAAAACCCATTCCATGATAGAAAAGTACCACATGCAATACCATGCATGCCAAATCTAGTAAGGAAAATACACATGCAAGTCGATACCTGCAATGAAGCCTGGTGTAGCTGCTTGAGCCTGCCTTTTTCCTGCTTGATCTTTGCTTCCTCTTGCCTTCTTTGCCTTTCTTGCTCCAATTCCAAAATGCTCTAAGAGAAATCTAAGTGTCCAAGAGTTAGAGAGAGAGGGAGAATAATGAGAGATCTCCAAAACTCAACTTACAAAAGGTTACCAACTGATCCTTACAGGCCTTTTTACGAATGAGGCCTCTATTTTCTTCATTTTCCATTATTTTCCTTCATTTTCCTCCTCACATGCAACCTATCACCTTTCACCTTCCTTTTCTCCTAATTTCCATTATTTTGATAAATACATGTGCCAAAAATTTTGTTTTTCCTTTCAAAATCCTTAGCTATTGTCTTTGTGAATTTCCTTAGTCATAAACAATCAATGAACACCCCACACTGGGATGTCTTACCCAACATTCAGCTTGGAATAAGTGTCCCATCAACCATGGTTATTGTTTTTAACTTTCATTACATGGAATTTTCACCAGGGTTATTATAGAACCCTCCCCCTTGGGAGACACCATCCTCGGTGCTCAATCACACATATACCTCAACAACCCACTGAAAGAAGATATACTACTCATGGAGCTTTATAACATAGCTCGATGCAGTATTTACAATGAAGGACTTGCTCACAAGAAAAATATAATTACAACATACTGCATATCGGAGCTATATAACATAGCTCATTACGTTATTTACAATGATCATCTCGTTGAGTGCCAACCCACATGACATCATAACATCATGATAAAATAACCACATGATAACATAGTAACATGAAAACATAATCACAATGACATGACACCCATAGGTCATGGTAGTATTTACATCCATATACATATGTACATATAACAATATCGCAAAAATTATATACCAAAAACATGTACTAAAACATATACTAGAACAACATATCAAAACATATACCAAAACACCATATCAAACCAGATACGAAAACACCATATCAAATCATATGCCAAAACACCATATCAAAGCCAGTTTGCCTCAACCAGAAAACAAGGAAGGATACATATCCCATGTCTAATCCACCATCTTCCAAGTAGCTTAATTGGGCCCAAAGTGCTTCCACTGCACTTCAACTTTCTCGATTGCTCGGTTCGAGAGCATGAGCAATTTTTCCTGCAATATACATTGAGGCTCCAGTTGGAATTCTCCATTGGTTCCACCTACAATACAGACTAATTAATCACATGATCAACATCCTTAACATACTACTTAAGCAAAGAAACTTGGAAAACATCATGGACTTTCATTGTTGGAGGAAGTGCAAATCGATAGGCTACTAGGCCAATCCTCTCAATGATACTCAAGGGTCCACAAAACAGTGGTGCCAACTTGGCACAAGATCAAATCCGCATGGAGCTCTTCTTCATCTTGATGCACAAGTTCACCTCTTCCCTAACCTGGAACTCTTTGAACAAACTGTTATGATTTGTATAACTCTTCTACCTATCCTGTGGTGCCTTTATATTCCTATTTATAACCTACATTTGATGTTCCATGTTTTCCAACATATCTAGTCCAATCAATACCCTATTAAGCAAATAACTCCAACAGATAGGAGTTTTACAACTCCACTCCTACAATGCCTCAAAAGGACTCATCCTCAATGACTAATAATAGTTTTTGTTGTATGCGAACTCTAGCAAGGGGAGATACTCTTCCAACTTCTGCTACTGATGCATCACATACATCCTCAACATGTCCTCCAATATATTGTTGACCGTATCTGTCTATCGATCTATCTGCGAATGATAAGCTATGCTGAAGGCAAAATTTATGCCCACACCTACAAACAACTCCTTTCAAAACTGGGAAGTGAACTTTGCACATCTGTTTGACACAATCTTAGTTGGAACAACCATCCCGTCTAACCACATATCTAATGAATACCTGTGCCACATTGCTAGTTGAGAATGTAGACTTCATTGGAATGAAATGTGTAACCTTTTTCAACCTGGCCATGATAACCATGATGTAATCGTGCTATCTCACTATCTTCGAAAACCATGTGATGAAATCCATGGAAATATCCTCCCATTTCCATTATGGAATCATGATTGATTGCAGCAATCCACCTGGATGTTTGCACTCTGCCTTCACTCACTGAAAATCAAAACACCTCACCACAAACTTTACTACATCCCTCTAAAAATTCAGCGAATAGTAAAATCTCTTCACTATTTTTAGTGTCTTCTAATAACCTAGGTGACTTGAATATAGTTTCTCATGAAATTCTCTCAAGGTCACCTTCTTGAGCTCACTATTATCTGACACATATATCCTGTCTCTGAATCTTACCAATCCATCCATTGTAAGAAAATAATCCATACACTGTCCACTTGCACCTATACCTGTATTGCCACCTGTACTTGTACCAACACCTTGCTATAACATGTGCACAATCGCCATATACCTAACATCCTACTAACCCTCTTGCAAGATCTTATACTATAAGTCTGTCCTATAGGAGCTCATAGCTTCCAAGTGATTTACCTGTACCCGTCTACTGAAAGCATCTTCCACCCTGTTCTCTTTTCCTTTCTCGGAACCAAAATCACTGATCATGGCCAATCATCTAGCTTGTTGGGCATTTAGATTTAGCTAGTCAAACAGATACATCAACAGATGGTGACCGCTCATAAGTACAAACCTCCTACCAAGAAGATAATGCCTCCACATCTTCAATGCAT